>JAUCBJ010000961.1:0-106416 GCA_032718475.1 Nemertoderma westbladi | reverse complement strand
CCTGTGTCGGCACCTGTGTCGGCACCTGTGTCGGCACCTGTGCCGGCACCTGTGTCGGCACCTGTGTCGGCACCTGTGTCGGCACCTCTGTCGGCACCTGTGTCGGCACCTGTGTCGGCACCTGTGTCGGCACAGCGTCTACGCCCGAATTAATCAGGGACGTTACGTATTAATTTGTAGCTTTTTAGTTAGTAATTTGTTATTGGCCACCACGGTCGTCAGGCAGCTCTGTCTGCCTCTATATCCCCCTCGCACATTAACAAACTGACATATTTTTTTTACAATATATTGTTTTGCTATTGCTATCGGCGTGTCACCATGCTGGCAGTCTGCTTACCTCGCCTATATGACTAAATTGTTGCTTCCCAGATCAATATTTTTACGCAGCGTTATGTATGGCAGCTGTTATTTAGCATTCAGGTAAGGCCCGGCCTATATAAGTTAGTGCCGGGCTGATATTCTCTGCTTCCCCTGTCAATCAAAATATATTATATTGCCGGCTATTAGATTAGGGCAGCCGGGTGGTTTGGTTATAGTCCGACAGTAACCCATACCTAATGGATAGTCTGTCAACTAAAACTCTCCCTTTTCTTATTTCAGTATTTATATCTGAATTATTTTCGTGAAAAACAATTATTATAACAGACTTTTTCTATTAACAAAATTACCCATGTCACAAAGTGCAAAGTTACACATCTTTATTTAACTTCTTAATTATTATATTAGATAATATTACATCATATTATATTAAATATTTAATTTTATGGTTTTACCAAACTACTAATTATACCACTACCATTACTTGGCGGCTATGTAGCAGATTATTCCTCTAGAGTACAAAATATTCTCATCGTAACAACATTTAATAGCAAAGTAAGTTTTACTTTTCAGCTTTTAATACGAATTATTTTTTTTAATTGAATCCGAAACTTCAGTTACGAGTGATAATGTTATCCTCGCTCTGTGTGAATGTCTGTGAAACTGATGTGTCTGTTTCTGATGGGTTGTCTGTCGAATTATAACAAAAACATTCATCTTAGCTAAAAGTTTTGTTATGGGGGATTTCCTGGTCGCTGATTTCATTCCAAGCATCAGTTTTCACTTTTAAAGGAAATTATTATGTCTATGTATTCTGTCTGTCTGTCTGTCTGTCTGTCTGTCTGTCTGTCTGTCTGTCTGTCTGTCTGTCTGTCTGTATGTCAGTCTGTAGGTCTGTCTGTCTGTCTGTCTGTAGGTCTGTCTGTCTGTCTGTCTGTCTGTCTGTCTGTCTGTCTGTCTGTCTGTCTGTCTGTCTGTCTGTCTGTCTGTCTGTCTGTCTGTCTGTCTGTCTGTCTGTCCGTCTGTCTGTCTGTCGTCGTCTGTCCGTCCGTCCGTCCGTCCGTCCGTCCGTCCGTCCGTCTGTCTGTCTGTACAGTCGACGAACTGTATGTCAAAATATAAGGACAGCGTACCACCACTACCACCTAGATAAAACGTTTTTGCTGTGGTTTTCCTGGACGAACTGATTTCATTTCCGATGTCATTTATGATTTTTAGCGAAGTCTATTATGTCTGTCTGTCGGTTTGTCTTTCTGCCCGTCGGTCTGTGTGTCAAAATGCACCATTCCTTGTATTCCTTTCACCTAAAAGTTTTGTTATGTCGGTTATCCTGATTGCTGATTTCATTCCCGACATCAGATTTCATGTTTGAAGGCATCCTATTATGTCTTTATGTCGGGTTTTCTGTCTGTCCAGCGATCTGGCTGTCAAATTAATTGGAAAGCATACAAACTAGCTAAACATATTGTTGTGAGGGTTTTCATGGATGGTGATTTCATTTCTGATGTCAGCTTTCATGTTTTCAATCTTTGTTTTAATTGATTGGTGAGCTCGTGAAAGCTCGTGTATTTGCTAAATAAATCATACACTACTAAGTGAAACCGCACCATGCAAATATCAGCCCCCCCCCCACCATACCTATTAATAATGGAACATCTACTCTACCCTTCTGTAAATCCAACTCCGCCTGGTAATCCACACATACAAAGCATCGCCTGTGCGCATGGGAGGATCCCAAGATCCAATATTTTGGAGAAAATACATAATTTAATTTATATTGCTTTCATTATAAATATACGAACAGGTAAAAGATTCAAACATAGAAATTAATGACGTAATTAATTGTTGCAATTATTGGATAGTTAATTTACTTAATTCGTATAATAATTAGCGTGATTACCTAGGAAGTAAATGGACTTTATATGGACATGACGACTTAAATTAACATTCAAAGCTAGTGTTATTAAGGGGGGGGGGGGGGGATTCCCCCCTCAGGTCAAATTTTCAAATTGTTGTTTTTTTATTTCACCTAGAGCAGAATATAATGAGGATTTCAAATCTGAAAACCGCTTAGTAAGACGTCTTTTATTTCTCGAGTTATCGCTGTTTTTCCATATGTCGGTCTGTCCGTCAAATTGTGTGAAAGACAGACGACCGACAGACAGACAGACAAACTAAATTCCACCAAACATTAAAACTGAAATCAGCGACCCCGAAAACCCCCGTAATGAAAATTTTAGTTCCGTGTTGTGTATCCTTCGTGCCAGAAGTATTTTATCAACCAGAACACAGACAGCCGATTTTGGCGGGAAGGTTTAAAATTCGAAGGGCATTTTCTCAGAATTAATATCTGAAATATGAAAAATGCTACTCCTCCGCCATTTTTTATCCAAATTTATCCATTTTTATGTCATTCGAATCAGATAGATGTGCTCTACAAGTATTCTAGTATGAAATTTTGGAATAATATATTTTTCAGTTATTTTGGTGCCACTTTCCGTAAAAAGGAAATTTTTTTAACATTCGGTACTAGAATTATTTAATGTTGTATATTTGAGAACACTTTAAATGCGAATTCGAAATTTTTCATTCAAGATTGGCAGACTAGTAGCGATTCAAATAAAAACAGTTATTATATCGTTTGCCGCTAGGGGGCGTCTAGAAATTAATATTTTTACATGTACGACTGATATTGACTTAGATTGTAAATTGTAACGAGTATGACACGTTTTTTTTTTCACAAACCGAAATATTATGCTTGTTCTATAGGCCGTATAAATTTGACTTGAGGGGGGGGGGGGGGGGGGGGGGGGGTTCATTACAGCGCATTGGAAAATTAAATAAATTTTCTATACACTTTTCTGAATGACCACTTAACCCATTTTCTAGATGACACGCCACATTTGTAGCGTCCACCATCATTGGGCCCAATGGGCTAATCTCAGATGGAAGAAGGCCTGTCATGCCTGATTGCATATCCCCGTGCCGACCCCCACTACACTGCACTACCGTTCGTATGGAACTTTAACCTACCGTAAACTCTGTGACTCTCTTGCATCCATACACACTGCAGCCTCTAGGGCCGAAGAATTGAAATCCACAACCTATAAAGACCTCATCCACCATTACCCTTAACCTTTATGGGGACTGAAGCTATTGCTATGAGGATAGCCACGTCAACTCGTGAACTTCGTGCAACGTCATACCTTTTCTAGAGGCCTTGTGTTGCAATCGTCCTTGAAGTCCTGATGAAGTCCTCCTATCTCACAATACTATCTATCTATATTATTTTAATCCAAAATGCGGTCCTTGCCGTTTAAAGCTGAATTAATAGGTTATTACCTCTCTTTGTATGACCAAAATGTAAGCTGATGTAAGTCATACGTTGATTGGTTAAGGGTTGACGGGAAGTCGTTAGTTGGTGTAACTCGTACGTTGATTGGTTGAGGGTTGACGGGAAGTCGTTAGTTGGTGTAACTCGTACGTTGATTGGTTGCAGGTTGGCGGGAAGTCGTTAGTTGGTGTAACTCGTACGTTGATTGGTTGCAGGTTGGCGGGAAGTCGTTAGTTGGTGTAACTCGTACGTTGATTGGTTGCAGGTTGGCGGGAAGTCGTTAGTTGGTGTAACTCGTACGTTGATTGGTTGCAGGTTGGCGGGAAGTCGTTAGTTGATGTAACTCGTACGTTGATTGGTTGCAGGTTGACGGGAAGTCGTTAGTTGGTGTAACTCAGGCGTTCGCTGCCTCTGTATTACGGAACACAAACGGATACGTTCATTTTGTTATCGGAAGGGAACACCGACCAGAAGACAGCGAAGTGGCCCAGTTGCTACGACAGCAACAGGAACACCAGGAGCAAGCTAGGAGGTTGGTTGGTCAATTTCCTTAATTAAGTCTAACAATTAACCTACATTAATTAACCAGGGACTAATATTGTAGACATTTATGAGACGCCCAGGGTTAGTTCAATTTATATTCTATTCGTTTGCCATTAATCTCCAACAAAGGTCTGAGATCCAGTATCAAGTAATTACAACTATGACCTACTACTATATAACAGTAGTAGGTCGGTCATGTTATTGAATACGATACGATACGTCATCGTATCGTATCGTATCGTATCCGATGTTGGTTAGGTTACCGATCTATTAATGTTATTAGGAGATCGGATGTTGGTTACAACTCTAGTCCCAGCCCTTCTACTAGTCCCGGGCCCCCACCTAGAGACGAGGAGGAGTGCCCTCCGCCGTATAACGGTTGGGTTGATAAGTCCAACAACCAGGCAGACACCACTGATCGCGGATTACTCAACCAGGATGAACCCGACGACGGATTACTAAAAGTACAGAACCAAATAGAAGTGAGTACCGCGGTCTCAACTGATGTTCAATTCTTTTTGCAGCTAATAACTGTATTCGGATTCAACTCGCGCCATATTTCACTACGACTCGAGTGGGAATAAAGAACACGTACTTTATGTAATTAAACAATTAACCGAACCTGTATCGGAATATAATAATGTACCATCCTTGTTCTGGGCACCGGTACTGGAATATTACAATTCTTTCTACATCATCATCATGAGCCTAAAATATTTTAGTCCAATCATGAGTTAATACTAGCCACATTAATACGGCGCCGTGCAATATAGTACAATACAATAAAATAAATTCTATTTTATTGACTGACAGACTGTAGCGTAGCAGCTGGTACAATTGCATTTATATTAATTGGGGAAGTTGGATCCCATCAGCCATCAATCACTATTTAATTTCCTACAGTGTCAGAATATGTATTGACTTATTAAATTTAATTAATGTTTCCAATGTAACCTCTACTAACAGCATACAATGTCCGCGTGAATAGTTTCTATTTGTATGAAGATACGATGAACTTCCAATATTAATTAGCAATTTTGTTAATTGCACATGTCGTCGCTTTTCTGTTTGCAGCACACATTGTCTATGGCTGATGCCGGTTCGTCCTCAGGGGAGGCTGAGGCCTCGAGTGATGATAATGTTGATACAGAAGGCGCCTATGAGAGCGAACTAATAGAAGACGCCAGCGCCAAAAGATTGGAAGAAGTCATGAGTCAATGTAGGCATGTGAGTTTGGAGATATATGGGGGGGGGGGATTACGCAAATACCATCTCGTTGTAATATCTCGTCTCAATGTAATTAAGGGAAAGGAGCAGGATACAGCGGCAGGTTATTCTAACCAAAACAATAAAACAGGTTACAGTTTTATTTTCGCGCCGATTACACCCCCCCCCCCCCCCCCCATAACTGGAGTTCGGTTCTATATTATAAAGAGTCAACATGTAAGTTTGATCGACCTAAAGTTATTGTGAATGCAACAGGTTGTACGATGGTGGTTCCTATTGTTTATTCTAGTTGGAGGAAGTGAACGCAACAATGAGTACCGAGATGGATCGACTGCGGGCCAGATGTGAAGAGGCAGAGAAACTGGCCAATCAGAGTCGGGAACAGGCCTACAAGGAGTCACAATACAGTCTGGTGGAGCTGCAGACGTTACTAGGGGAACGGGAAGAGACTCTGCAGTGGTTGGATAAAAAGTACACGAAAGCGAAAAAGTTGCTGCGTGAGGTACAGGAGAGGTAAGGGCAATAAACTATTATAAAGTTAACTTTATACGCAGTTTAATTATATACGAACCCTTGTCTCTGTACCCAATCGCACTGGAGACTCGAACCCTTGTCTCTGTACCCAATCGCTCTGGAGACTCGAACCCTTGTCTCTGTACCCAATCGCTCTGGAGACTCGAACCCTTGTCTCTGTACCCAATCGCTCTGGAGACTCGAACCCTTGTCTCTGTACCCAATCGCTCTGGAGACTCGAACCCTTGTCTCTGTACCCAATCGCTCTGGAGACTCGAACCCTTGTCTCTGTACCCAATCGCTCTGGAGACTCGAACCCTTGTCTCTGTACCCAATCGCTCTGGAGACTCGAACCCTTGTCTCTGTACCCAATCGCTCTGGAGACTCGAACCCTTGTCTCTGTACCCAATCTCGCTGGAGACTCGAACCCTTGTCTCTGTACCCAATCGCTCTGGAGACTCGAACCCTTGTCTCTGTACCCAATCGCTCTGGAGACTCGAACCCTTGTCTCTGTACCCAATCGCTCTGGAGACTCGAACCCTTGTCTCTGTACCCAATCGCTCTGGAGACTCGAACCCTTGTCTCTGTACCCAATCGCTCTGGAGACTCGAACCCTTGTCTCTGTACCCAATCGCTCTGGAGACTCGAACCCTTGTCTCCGTACCCAATCGCGCTGGAGACTCGAACCCTTGTCTCTGTACCCAATCGCGCTGGAGACTCGAACCCTTGTCTCTGTACCCAATCGCTCTGGAGACTCGAACCCTTGTCTCTGTACCCAATCGCTCTGGAGACTCGAACCCTTGACACTGTACCCAATCGCTCTGGAGACTCGAACCCTTGTCTCTGTACCCAATCGCTCTGGAGACTCGAACCCTTGTCTCTGTACCCAATCGCTCTGGAGACTCGAACCCTTGTCTCTGTACCCAATCGCGCTGGAGACTCGAACCCTTGTCTCTGTACCCAATCGCTCTGGAGACTCGAACCCTTGTCTCTGTACCCAATCGCGCTGGAGACTCGAACAACGGATTAGGTTATTGATGTATTGACTGCTGACACAGTCGTGAATGGAATCAGCGATCTGATGAAAGTTAAAGTTGATCTGTAGGTTTCGCCCCGACCCAGCCAACCAACCCAAGCTCTATCAAGGATATAGAGTATGCGACAGTAGAGAGTGAGTCGACCTACTAGCTATAGCTCCCTGAGAAAACCTTATTGGTTTTGTAGAAACCTACCACCTAGTCACCAATATGAGATACCCACCGGTAAAGTTGTTTTTACGCAACAGCTTTGTCATTAAATTAAATATGTTTGGATAGTCCAGCATTTTCGCCTAATTATATATTCCGATAGATCAGCTACAACATCGTGTATCTATATGACGAATAATTTAAAACAATAAAATAGGACATTCCCCCAGATACTACCTAGCATTTAGGGCCACTTGGGCCACTGTTAGTACTCAGGCACTAAGGCCCATTAAAAAATGAAATACCAAATCGATTTTAGTGCCACATACAGTGGCCCAAGTGGCCCTAAATGCTAGTATCTGAGGGAATAAGACCTCATCTCATGTCCTATTTTATTGTCTTCATATTAATATCACAATATTACAACACCTCTTAAGTCGTGGTTATCTAACATCATATAAACAAACAATTTAAGTATTGCATATTAAATAATTAATTAGTAAGGGTTGAGTCTGTGGAATGTCCCTAAAGGTGAGAACGGGTTCACCTCTACCCACATTAACGCCTCGTCTAATGACATCATTGGACCCGCCTTCCCGTCTCCCAAACAGTAAGCTTCCCCTTTAATCCTAGTGTGGGTTACTATGGAGATACAAGCGTTACCATGGCAGGGCAACTGACTACCGGCGGAGACTATGAGTCTAGGCTGTCGCACTTGCCGTATGTCTACGCAGCATTTTCTGCAGAGAGCCATGCAGTCTGGAGACATGTTTCCCCCGCCTGAGTTCTGCATCGATCTCCAGGTGTCTAGTTCTCTTAGCACGGTCTCCGCTGTCAGTCTGAGGGCGCTGGACTGCTGGTTAGACCCCTCCCACCCCGACAACAGTTGCTTGGCCAATAGGAATAGAGAAGGGACTATGGTATGGAACCCCAGCCGGATCGCTTTCAGTGCGCCTGTGTAGGCGCTCACCACCAGTAACTCGGCCCCTCTGTGTCTGTACGGGTCTCTGCTGTAGACGGCGGTGTCTACGGACTGCAGGAGGCCCAGTAACGGGTCAACCTCCTCGATATCAAACCCCTCCCGGTTCATAGCCGCGACCACTTCCGGGATCCCCATAGCAACAGCGAGTTCCGGAGTCGCGGACATCGCGTAGTAACGGACCGCCTCTCGCGTCGACTCGTGCGCCTCGGCCGCTAAATGGCATCTCTCCCTGGTCGGGAGACCGCGGGACTGTCTGAGGTCGGTGGCGTCGTGGTTCCGGGCGCAGTACTCGGTCGCCAGGGCGTCGGCGTGCGGCGCCACCTTGCGGAGAAGATCGGCGGCGAGTTTACTCTCCCGCAGCTTCTCGCAGCGCATCAGTAGGATCCTCGCTATTGCGTTTAGTTGCCGCTGGGTGGCGTCTGTCTGCGCTGGAATGTCTCCGGAGGCCGCACGCAGAGACAACGCCACGGATAGAGCGAGACTCGGCTCGTTGCCATGTAGCAGCGTTTCTATGGCGCCAGTGACGTCGTCAACCGATAGATAGTGACATGCTGACGTCACGCAGTCACCGTTATTGAAGGCGCGTTCCGCTAATATGCGACTGCACCGCAGTACTGAGGGGTCAGTGACCTTAGTGAAGAGTTCATTGACCTTTGGTAGAAGGTCTGATGAGAGTGGAGTCGGCTGGTTGCTTAGTAACGGTAGATCAGGGGCTGAGGGTTCCATCACGTTATTGTCTCCTCCCAGAACCATGGCATTTTCCAGCGTTCTAGAATTCGATCCTTCCTGCGTTCTAGAACTTGCTGCTGTAGCTACAAACAGCGCTTGTTCCAACTCTCCTCGATGAATCAGATAGTCAACGGTTCGCTGGTCGTTACAAATCGCCGTCGATAGACGAGCGCTCTGATTGGCTGACTGCTGACCGCTGTGATTGTCTGAGAGCTGGTCTGTGTATTGGGCGACTAACTGTCTCCAGTAATCTAGACTGACCGCGGGTGCGACAGCCAACGCTTCCACCCACTCCCCCAGCCGCACGCTGACCTCGCAGTAGCGTCGCCGCTCGCCCAGGTTGCAGTACAACTCGCGCGCGGCGCTCAGTTGCGCCACTCGCGAGCGCTCCGAGCTCGCGTTGCTCGAGGCGAACTCGAGCGCGCGAGCCTCCGATGCTCGCAGTCGGAGGAGGTGTCGGTGGTGGACCACGGAGGCGGGATAGCGGGAGGAGAGTTGGGAGAAGTGGGATGAGCCCTGGAGGAGGGAGACGAGGTCGTATAGGTTGGGGAGTCGCGGGGAGTGGTGGAGGAATGTAGTGAAGGTTCGTGTAAGTGCGGGGGGGTCGGTGGTTGAATCAGTCGAGCCGAGATGCGGAGTCGAGTCGAGATGCGGAGTCGAGTCGAGCTGCGGCGTCGAGCCGACCTGCGGAGACGAGCCGAGCTGGGCCGACCTCCTTCCGCATAGTAACGGGGCCGCGTCCTGATCCATGGACGTCGATGGGTCGCCAAGCAACGCGGCGACTCCGGTAGCAACCATCCGCGCGTATAGCAATGCGGACAGCCCCGCGAGGTGCCACAGTCGCAGTGTGGAGTCCCGGGAGGTGGACGCCAGCAGGAAAGGTCTGTCCGGGTGAACCGACAACCCGTAAATGTCGGCTTCGTGGCTGTCCAGCGTCTGCAGACAGGCGGAGCTCCGGATGTCCCACATTCGCACCGTCGAGTCCCAACTGCCGGTGATGAGCAGCCAGGGCAACTCAGTGTGCCACACCATCCCTCGCACCGGGGCCGTGTGTCCCGTTACCGTGGCCACGGTGAGTCCCGCGCCGTAGTCGTACACCTTGGCCGTGGAGTCGTCGCTACCCGTCGCCAGGTAACCCGGCAACAAGGGGTGCCAGACCACGTGGAACACCCGTTTACCGTGCAGCGCGACGGTGTGGGTCGCGGTGGCATCGGTCGCCGCGTTGAATATCCGGAGGTTTCCGTCGTGGCAACCCGTCGCCAGTACGTGGCCGTTGTTGGGGTGCCAGTCGCAGCCGTAGACCCCGGCGGGGTGCGTGTAACTGCGTACCAGCGTCCCGGTAACCTCCCGTACGATACACCGACCGTCACTGCCGCTACTCGCGATCCAATCCGGTTTGCGTTGATTCCATTTACACACGTAGACGCAAACCCCCGTCCCGCTACTCGCGTGCTCCGTGTACTGATGGCTGATCTTGGATTTATCCACGTTCCACACGAATACCGAGCCCTGATTGGTTGATCCTGTGATGCAGTTCCACTGCGGCGGCGCCCACGAGAGGCTGTAGACGATGGCTCGCACTCGGGGCGACGTCTCGACAACTTTCATCGTCGGCAGATCCGTTATCTTTATGGTCCCGTCGTAGCTGGCCGTCGCCAGTCTGTCGGGGTCCGTGGGATGGAACCGGCAGTCGAATATCGTCTCGCTGTGCCCGGCGTCCAGGAGGAAGTCCCATTGGCGGAGCGGAACGTCGTAGATGCCAGTGGCTCCGTCGCGGAACGCGCAGAACGCGCGGGTTGGTGTCCCGGGGGGCGACTCGGGGTTGGAGCCCCTCCCCCCGGAGTCCCGTGGCAGTCCCACGATCGCGTTGAACCCGCTCGCTCGGATCTGGACGCTCGCGAGCGGGGCCGGCTGCGACACGTTCCACACGCCGAGCACGCCCAGCCGACTGTCCCCGGAGAGGAACGTTCCCGGCGCGTTCTCCACCCACGAGACGTCCTGAATCCCTGCGTTCCGAGTGTTCGCGAACCGCATCGCGGTCGTACGGGATTCCGAGTCCAGCAGTCGGACTCCGCTCCACTTGTTAACTACCAGGACGTAGTCCGGGGACAACGGGTCCCACTGCAGTGAAGTCACTGGGTCGTTGCTATTGCTCTCAGAATACTCCGGTTTCAGTATGTGTTTGATTACTTTATTACCCGGCGTATAAAGAGATATACTTCCGTTCTCGTGCCCCACTATTACTTTACCCAACCTAATACCGTTCCATCTAAACGTTCTGATCCCGGAACTGAAACCAGCAATGTGTTTATGGGGTTTACATTTGCCCGACCCTGTGTTCCATACGTAAACGTTAGTTGCCTTGGAGGAGGTGACGTCATAGCTGAAAGCAATGCTCTGCGTGTCGTCATAGCACCACCCGATGCAGAACGGTACGTCGACTATGGAATGCAGTTCCACCACCAGACATTGTTCCTTCGCGTTCCAAACGCAGATTACAGGGTCGTTACTTGCGCTGGCGAACAGAGCTGCCTGGTGGGGCGACCATTGCAGTGCTGTTATCGCCTTTTTATGATGCGACATGACCCCGCTGAGCAACCAGTTCTCTGTGGCTTCCCTTCCCGCCACGTACACGTAGACAGCTAGTGTGGCGCAGTAGGCCAACATAGTGTGGTCCTTGTTGATTCCTATGATGTTACGGTGGTGCTGCTGGCATCCCGCTGGTTGTAACACAACCTGTCGTGCTCCAATCACTACTGGTTGACCCCCCAGGGTTGCACAGATAGAATCCATTATAAAACATTCGTTTAATTACATAACTTAAGTCTCATCAACTGAGATTTGTGACCCAAACTATAAGGAGCTTTATAAGCTATGTTGTATTATTTATTTTAATCGTAATAATATTTAAAGCCTCCGGATGCGTTTAGTCCGGAGATGAATGAATGAATGACTTGTATTTTTGTAATATTTTGTGTTACAGTACTGGTGCACATGACTACGCCAGGTAAGGTTTCCATTGCGAACACATTTAGTGAGTTGACTTATGACATTGGAATGGGGAATATTTAAATTAATTGGTATTCATAATCTGTGTAGTGTAACACGTAATTATCATTTTTTAACTTTTATTCTTATATGGCTTAGTTTTCGGCGGATATTTATACAAATAGGCATATACAATCAACAATCTATGGCTGTCCACAAATAATCAAATCAAAATTTGTCGTCAGCCCAAAATATAGCCAATTAAGATTAAAATAATTGTTCAATTATTCAACAACTAATGAATATTAAATCAATAAGATTCTTTAGTAAAAAATCATCCATTGGACTCACGGGCTCACTTAGTGACTTAGAGTCACTGAGTGATCAATATTCAATCATGAACCGTATCGTGTCGTGATTCATAAACTCATTCTGGTTCGGTCGGTGTACCGGTAGTAGATATAAATATTATATTAAATAATATATTTGATTACAGCGAATCATTCCGCATCTGTGGCGCTTGCTAATATAATATTATACAATTATTATATTATTATAGCAGTTACTGCTATAATAGGTATTACATAGGCCTACCTCCTACTGCGTGATCCCCAAACTGCAGTATACAGACAGGCCTATTTATTGAACTACTCTGCTAATCCTTGTTTATGTTTTGCACGTTGCCTGGTAACTTTAAAACAGCTGGTGATTATTGCTATTTGCGAGCTATGAATTCTAATTTATTATTGTTACTTAAAGGGAGGCAAATAAGAGACTAAAAACTACGTAAATAAAGTTATAAAAAAAGAAAAATTATATAATTTAAAAAAATGAAAAATTGCTTCAATAGGCCGCCTCGTGTTAGTATTACAAGTGATTTCAAAAAGTGAATATCGTTTCTACACTTAAGTTGGGTGTCACTCTGGCTCTATATGTCCCCATAAAAATGTTGTGCAATTATTAACTGCACATAGTCCATTCTTAATACTGTTTTACTGTATGTAATTGCTTTTGGGCAATTTAAGAATTCCATTTGATTTAACTATTTAACTAAATAATATATGATTGATCAGCAAAGATTTTTAAGATAGACACTTTTTTATATCAACACCAACATTTTTTGATATGCGGTTTATTCACTCTTATCGCATTCGTAAGCATTATAAATTGGCGAGCAAATTTGTCGTTATTAAATTTTTTACATTTTGTAAGCGCCGGAATGCGTAATGTAAATTGAGTCTGCTATAATCATCTCATTATCTTTACATGTACACTGTATTTATGTGTACATTTTATGTAGAGACTACAGACAACACATTACTATGTAATGGAAAATCACTAGTGGTAATGATGGTGGCTGTTAGTTGATTTCTAGTATATTCTATAACTTCTCTAATGGGGTATTATTTCCGACCGGGTGTAATTAATAAAAACAAATTAAGTTATTAGCAAGTACGAAAAGGCGCATGTGCTAAGACCAAAATATATTTTGTGAAGCGACCTTAACTCACCTTGCCAAGGGACAGGTGCTGTGCAGATATAGTTCGACTTTCTGTATTGAGTTAATTCCCCCCCCCCCCCCCCCCCCCCCCCCCCCCCCCCCCCCCAGGGAAAATTCAACCCAAATATCAGCTGATTACTCCCAAAAATTAAACTATAACCTATGACATTGACTCTCGTTTATTGTTTTGGTTAGAATAGCGTGCCGCTGTAACCTGCTCATTTCTCTTAATTGATTACTTACATTGTTTACTCCCCGAGATGAGATATGCGTCATGACCCCCCCCCCCCCCCCCCCCCCCTCCTCTCTCTCGAAATACAAAAGGGTATAGCATAACAACCCAGAAAGCAGACCACACATTATAATTACCTATAATAATAATATTTATCCCTCGTTACCATAGTAACCGGTTGTTTACCTTCTAGAGAGGCAGATTTAGCTGAACAACTGTGCGACGCCCACATTGTTATAGAGAAACTGAAAGCTGATCAGCGATTGGTCAATTGTAAATCTCCTGATAACACAACAGTATCAACTAATTTGTCTTCCAGGTAAGTCTAATTGATTAGGGTTTGTTGATTACGTATTACTAACGCTAGTTTGTTATTTGTATGGTTTGTTATGTAATCGTAATGTGTTATTTTTAGAGATTTACCTGTGGTTGGGAGTCCAGAGCAACCCGGTGGAAGGGCGGAAGACAACGTTAGGAATAGGTTGTCTTTTGACGACGTCCTGCAAATGGGTGGCTTAACAGAAACATGTATAGACAACAGTTGTAGCCAAGGTAAGTAACTCCCCCAACAGTAGCCAAGGTAAGTAACTCCCCCAACAGTAGCCAAGGTAAGTAACTCCCCCAACAGTACCCAAGGTAAGTAACTCCCCCAACAGTACCCAAGGTAAGTAACTCCCCCAACAGTACCCAAGGTAAGTAACTCCCCCAACAGTACCCAAGGTAAGTAACTCCCCCAACAGTACCCAAGGTAAGTAACTCCCCCAACAGTACCCAAGGTAAGTAACTCCCCCAACAGTACCCAAGGTAAGTAACTCCCCCAACAGTACCCAAGGTAAGTAACTCCCCCAACAGTACCCAAGGTAAGT
Source organism: Nemertoderma westbladi (assembly GCA_032718475.1). Taxonomy (NCBI): domain Eukaryota; kingdom Metazoa; phylum Xenacoelomorpha; order Nemertodermatida; family Nemertodermatidae; genus Nemertoderma; species Nemertoderma westbladi. The sequence continues at coordinate 91,996 of JAUCBJ010000961.1, read as the reverse complement.
AACTCCCCCAACAGTACCCAAGGTAAGTAACTCCCCCAACAGTACCCAAGGTAAGTAACTCCCCCAACAGTAGCCAAGGTAAGTAACTCCCCCAACAGTACCCAAGGTAAGTAACTCCCCCAACAGTAGCCAAGGTAAGTAACTCCCCCAACAGTACCCAAGGTAAGTAACTCCCCCAACAGTAGCCAAGGTAAGTAACTCCCCCAACAGTACCCAAGGTAAGTAACTCCCCCAACAGTACCCAAGGTAAGTAACTCCCCCAACAGTACCCAAGGTAAGTAACTCCCCCAACAGTACCCAAGGTAAGTAACTCCCCCAACAGTAGCCAAGGTAAGTAACTCCCCCAACAGTAGCCAAGGTAAGTAACTCCCCCAACAGTAGCCAAGGTAAGTAACTCCCCCAACAGTACCCAAGGTAAGTAACTCCCCCAACAGTACCCAAGGTAAGTAACTCCCCCAACAGTAGCCAAGGTAAGTAACTCCCCCAACAGTAGCCAAGGTAAGTAACTCCCCCAACAGTACCCAAGGTAAGTAACTCCCCCAACAGTACCCAAGGTAAGTAACTCCCCCAACAGTAGCCAAGGTAAGTAACTCCCCCAACAGTACCCAAGGTAAGTAACTCCCCCAACAGTACCCAAGGTAAGTAACTCCCCCAACAGTACCCAAGGTAAGTAACTCCCCCAACAGTACCCAAGGTAAGTAACTCCCCCAACAGTAGCCCAAGGTAAGTAACTCCCCCAACAGTACCCAAGGTAAGTAACTCCCCCAACAGTACCCAAGGTAAGTAACTCCCCCAACAGTACCCAAGGTAAGTAACTCCCCCAACAGTACCCAAGGTAAGTAACTCCCCCAACAGTACCCAAGGTAAGTAACTCCCCCAACAGTACCCAAGGTAAGTAACTCCCCCAACAGTACCCAAGGTAAGTAACTCCCCCAACAGTACCCAAGGTAAGTAACTCCCCCAACAGTAGCCAAGGTAAGTAACTCCCCCAACAGTACCCAAGGTAAGTAACTCCCCCAACAGTACCCAAGGTAAGTAACTCCCCCAACAGTACCCAAGGTAAGTAACTCCCCCAACAGTACCCAAGGTAAGTAACTCCCCCAACAGTACCCAAGGTAAGTAACTCCCCCAACAGTACCCAAGGTAAGTAACTCCCCCAACAGTACCCAAGGTAAGTAACTCCCCCAACAGTACCCAAGGTAAGTAACTCCCCCAACAGTAGCCAAGGTAAGTAACTCCCCCAACAGTACCCAAGGTAAGTAACTCCCCCAACAGTACCCAAGGTAAGTAACTCCCCCAACAGTACCCAAGGTAAGTAACTCCCCCAACAGTACCCAAGGTAAGTAACTCCCCCAACAGTAGCCAAGGTAAGTAACTCCCCCAACAGTAGCCAAGGTAAGTAACTCCCCCAACAGTACCCAAGGTAAGTAACTCCCCCAACAGTACCCAAGGTAAGTAACTCCCCCAACAGTACCCAAGGTAAGTAACTCCCCCAACAGTACCCAAGGTAAGTAACTCCCCCAACAGTACCCAAGGTAAGTAACTCCCCCAACAGTACCCAAGGTAAGTAACTCCCCCAACAGTAGCCAAGGTAAGTAACTCCCCCAACAGTAGCCAAGGTAAGTAACTCCCCCAACAGTACCCAAGGTAAGTAACTCCCCCAACAGTAGCCAAGGTAAGTAACTCCCCCAACAGTAGCCAAGGTAAGTAACTCCCCCAACAGTACCCAAGGTAAGTAACTCCCCCAACAGTACCCAAGGTAAGTAACTCCCCCAACAGTACCCAAGGTAAGTAACTCCCCCAACAGTACCCAAGGTAAGTAACTCCCCCAACAGTAGCCAAGGTAAGTAACTCCCCCAACAGTAGCCAAGGTAAGTAACTCCCCCAACAGTACCCAAGGTAAGTAACTCCCCCAACAGTAGCCAAGGTAAGTAACTCCCCCAACAGTAGCCAAGGTAAGTAACTCCCCCAACAGTACCCAAGGTAAGTAACTCCCCCAACAGTAGCCAAGGTAAGTAACTCCCCCAACAGTAGCCAAGGTAAGTAACTCCCCCAACAGTACCCAAGGTAAGTAACTCCCCCAACAGTAGCCAAGGTAAGTAACTCCCCCAACAGTAGCCAAGGTAAGTAACTCCCCCAACAGTACCCAAGGTAAGTAACTCCCCCAACAGTAGCCAAGGTAAGTAACTCCCCCAACAGTAGCCAAGGTAAGTAACTCCCCCAACAGTAGCCAAGGTAAGTAACTCCCCCAACAGTAGCCAAGGTAAGTAACTCCCCCAACAGTAGCCAAGGTAAGTAACTCCCCCAACAGTAGCCAAGGTAAGTAACTCCCCCAACAGTAGCCAAGGTAAGTAACTCCCCCAACAGTAGCCAAGGTAAGTAACTCCCCCAACAGTAGCCAAGGTAAGTAACTCCCCCAACAGTAGCCAAGGTAAGTAACTCCCCCAACAGTACCCAAGGTAAGTAACTCCCCCAACAGTAGCCAAGGTAAGTAACTCCCCCAACAGTAGCCAAGGTAAGTAACTCCCCCAACAGTACCCAAGGTAAGTAAGCTCCCCCAACAGTAGCCAAGGTAAGTAACTCCCCCAACAGTAGCCAAGGTAAGTAACTCCCCCAACAGTACCCAAGGTAAGTAACTCCCCCAACAGTAGCCAAGGTAAGTAACTCCCCCAACAGTAGCCAAGGTAAGTAACTCCCCCAACAGTACCCAAGGTAAGTAACTCCCCCAACAGTAGCCAAGGTAAGTAACTCCCCCAACAGTAGCCAAGGTAAGTAACTCCCCCAACAGTAGCCAAGGTAAGTAACTCCCCCAACAGTAGCCAAGGTAAGTAACTCCCCCAACAGTAGCCAAGGTAAGTAACTCCCCCAACAGTAGCCAAGGTAAGTAACTCCCCCAACAGTAGCCAAGGTAAGTAACTCCCCCAACAGTAGCCAAGGTAAGTAACTCCCCCAACAGTAGCCAAGGTAAGTAACTCCCCCAACAGTAGCCAAGGTAAGTAACTCCCCCCAACAGTAGCCAAGGTAAGTAACTCCCCCAACAGTAGCCAAGGTAAGTAACTCCCCCAACAGTAGCCAAGGTAAGTAACTCCCCCAACAGTAGCCAAGGTAAGTAACTCCCCCAACAGTAGCCAAGGTAAGTAACTCCCCCAACAGTAGCCAAGGTAAGTAACTCCCCCAACAGTAGCCAAGGTAAGTAACTCCCCCAACAGTAGCCAAGGTAAGTAACTCCCCCAACAGTAGCCAAGGTAAGTAACTCCCCCAACAGTAGCCAAGGTAAGTAACTCCCCCAACAGTAGCCAAGGTAAGTAACTCCCCCAACAGTAGCCAAGGTAAGTAACTCCCCCAACAGTAGCCAAGGTAAGTAACTCCCCCAACAGTAGCCAAGGTAAGTAACTCCCCCAACAGTAGCCAAGGTAAGTAACTCCCCCAACAGTAGCCAAGGTAAGTAACTCCCCCAACAGTAGCCAAGGTAAGTAACTCCCCCAACAGTAGCCAAGGTAAGTAACTCCCCCAACAGTAGCCAAGGTAAGTAACTCCCCCAACAGTAGCCAAGGTAAGTAACTCCCCCAACAGTAGCCAAGGTAAGTAACTCCCCCAACAGTACCCAAGGTAAGTAACTCCCCCAACAGTAGCCAAGGTAAGTAACTCCCCCAACAGTAGCCAAGGTAAGTAACTCCCCCAACAGTAGCCAAGGTAAGTAACTCCCCCAACAGTAGCCAAGGTAAGTAACTCCCCCAACAGTAGCCAAGGTAAGTAACTCCCCCAACAGTAGCCAAGGTAAGTAACTCCCCCAACAGTAGCCAAGGTAAGTAACTCCCCCAACAGTAGCCAAGGTAAGTAACTCCCCCAACAGTAGCCAAGGTAAGTAACTCCCCCAACAGTAGCCAAGGTAAGTAACTCCCCCAACAGTAGCCAAGGTAAGTAACTCCCCCAACAGTAGCCAAGGTAAGTAACTCCCCCAACAGTAGCCAAGGTAAGTAACTCCCCCAACAGTAGCCCAAGGTAAGTAACTCCCCCAACAGTAGCCAAGGTAAGTAACTCCCCCAACAGTAGCCAAGGTAAGTAACTCCCCCAACAGTAGCCAAGGTAAGTAACTCCCCCAACAGTAGCCAAGGTAAGTAACTCCCCCAACAGTAGCCAAGGTAAGTAACTCCCCCAACAGTAGCCAAGGTAAGTAACTCCCCCAACAGTAGCCAAGGTAAGTAACTCCCCCAACAGTACCCAAGGTAAGTAACTCCCCCAACAGTACCCAAGGTAAGTAACTCCCCCAACAGTAGCCAAGGTAAGTAACTCCCCCAACAGTAGCCAAGGTAAGTAACTCCCCCAACAGTAGCCAAGGTAAGTAACTCCCCCAACAGTAGCCAAGGTAAGTAACTCCCCCAACAGTAGCCAAGGTAAGTAACTCCCCCAACAGTAGCCAAGGTAAGTAACTCCCCCAACAGTAGCCAAGGTAAGTAACTCCCCCAACAGTAGCCAAGGTAAGTAACTCCCCCAACAGTAGCCAAGGTAAGTAACTCCCCCAACAGTAGCCAAGGTAAGTAACTCCCCCAACAGTAGCCAAGGTAAGTAACTCCCCCAACAGTAGCCAAGGTAAGTAACTCCCCCAACAGTACCCAAGGTAAGTAACTCCCCCAACAGTACCCAAGGTAAGTAACTCCCCCAACAGTAGCCAAGGTAAGTAACTCCCCCAACAGTAGCCAAGGTAAGTAACTCCCCCAACAGTAGCCAAGGTAAGTAACTCCCCCAACAGTAGCCCAAGGTAAGTAACTCCCCCAACAGTAGCCAAGGTAAGTAACTCCCCCAACAGTAGCCAAGGTAAGTAACTCCCCCAACAGTAGCCAAGGTAAGTAACTCCCCCAACAGTACCCAAGGTAAGTAACTCCCCCAACAGTACCCAAGGTAAGTAACTCCCCCAACAGTAGCCAAGGTAAGTAACTCCCCCAACAGTAGCCAAGGTAAGTAACTCCCCCAACAGTAGCCAAGGTAAGTAACTCCCCCAACAGTACCCAAGGTAAGTAACTCCCCCAACAGTAGCCAAGGTAAGTAACTCCCCCAACAGTAGCCAAGGTAAGTAACTCCCCCAACAGTAGCCAAGGTAAGTAACTCCCCCAACAGTAGCCAAGGTAAGTAACTCCCCCAACAGTACCCAAGGTAAGTAACTCCCCCAACAGTAGCCAAGGTAAGTAACTCCCCCAACAGTAGCCAAGGTAAGTAACTCCCCCAACAGTAGCCAAGGTAAGTAACTCCCCCAACAGTACCCAAGGTAAGTAACTCCCCCAACAGTAGCCCAAGGTAAGTAACTCCCCCAACAGTAGCCAAGGTAAGTAACTCCCCCAACAGTAGCCAAGGTAAGTAACTCCCCCAACAGTAGCCAAGGTAAGTAACTCCCCCAACAGTACCCAAGGTAAGTAACTCCCCCAACAGTACCCAAGGTAAGTAACTCCCCCAACAGTAGCCCAAGGTAAGTAACTCCCCCAACAGTAGCCAAGGTAAGTAACTCCCCCAACAGTACCCAAGGTAAGTAACTCCCCCAACAGTACCCAAGGTAAGTAACTCCCCCAACAGTACCCAAGGTAAGTAACTCCCCCAACAGTAGCCAAGGTAAGTAACTCCCCCAACAGTACCCAAGGTAAGTAACTCCCCCAACAGTACCCAAGGTAAGTAACTCCCCCAACAGTACCCAAGGTAAGTAACTCCCCCAACAGTAGCCCAAGGTAAGTAACTCCCCCAACAGTAGCCAAGGTAAGTAACTCCCCCAACAGTACCCAAGGTAAGTAACTCCCCCAACAGTACCCAAGGTAAGTAACTCCCCCAACAGTACCCAAGGTAAGTAACTCCCCCAACAGTACCCAAGGTAAGTAACTCCCCCAACAGTAGCCCAAGGTAAGTAACTCCCCCAACAGTAGCCAAGGTAAGTAACTCCCCCAACAGTAGCCAAGGTAAGTAACTCCCCCAACAGTACCCAAGGTAAGTAACTCCCCCAACAGTAGCCAAGGTAAGTAACTCCCCCAACAGTAGCCAAGGTAAGTAACTCCCCCAACAGTAGCCAAGGTAAGTAACTCCCCCAACAGTACCCAAGGTAAGTAACTCCCCCAACAGTACCCAAGGTAAGTAACTCCCCCAACAGTACCCAAGGTAAGTAACTCCCCCAACAGTAGCCCAAGGTAAGTAACTCCCCCAACAGTAGCCAAGGTAAGTAACTCCCCCAACAGTAGCCAAGGTAAGTAACTCCCCCAACAGTACCCAAGGTAAGTAACTCCCCCAACAGTAGCCAAGGTAAGTAACTCCCCCAACAGTAGCCAAGGTAAGTAACTCCCCCAACAGTACCCAAGGTAAGTAACTCCCCCAACAGTAGCCAAGGTAAGTAACTCCCCCAACAGTACCCAAGGTAAGTAACTCCCCCAACAGTACCCAAGGTAAGTAACTCCCCCAACAGTACCACAGTACCAAGGTAAGTAACTCCCCCAACAGTAGCCAAGGTAAGTAACTCCCCCAACAGTACCCAAGGTAAGTAACTCCCCCAACAGTAGCCAAGGTAAGTAACTCCCCCAACAGTACCCAAGGTAAGTAACTCCCCCAACAGTAGCCAAGGTAAGTAACTCCCCCAACAGTAGCCAAGGTAAGTAACTCCCCCAACAGTACCCAAGGTAAGTAACTCCCCCAACAGTACCCAAGGTAAGTAACTCCCCCAACAGTAGCCAAGGTAAGTAACTCCCCCAACAGTAGCCAAGGTAAGTAACTCCCCCAACAGTAGCCAAGGTAAGTAACTCCCCCAACAGTACCCAAGGTAAGTAACTCCCCCAACAGTACCCAAGGTAAGTAACTCCCCCAACAGTACCCAAGGTAAGTAACTCCCCCAACAGTACCCAAGGTAAGTAACTCCCCCAACAGTACCCAAGGTAAGTAACTCCCCCAACAGTAGCTAAGGTAAGTAAGTTGGGTAGAAGTTTCGCATTTTTTGGTTGTTTTATTAAATTTTAGTTCTCGAGTTATCGCTGTCTTTCCGTTCACCAGTTGTCCGTCAAAATTTAGAAGACAGACAGACAGACAACCCGTCATCAGACAGACGTATTCGATTTTTCAACTCCTATTCGACTCCTCCGCCATTTTTCACTCGAATTCGATGATTTATGGCCCGTTTGAAAGGTTTTTAAAAGATCGTTAAAAAAACTCTCTAGAACATTTTTGAAAAAATTGTGTTAAAATATTATTGTGAATTTTAATTAATTTAATTAATTACTGAATACTTTATGGAACTGTAACTTATAAGAAAACTATATTCCTTTTACAGATGAGACGAGTAAAATGAGTTCCAGATGTAGCGATTACGGGGCTGGAAATGACGCATTTGATTTGACTGCGAACGGTAAGTTAACATTGAATTAACTGCGAACTCATAATATTTGTTTATTTATTTTATTCTTCGTAAAATAAGCACCTTTTCGATGATAATTCAGTGACATTTTCTTACACAGTAGCATATGTTAGTGACGAAGATGAAGGGGTGTCGAAGACGTCACTGGGTTTTGGAATTCCTTCTACAGACCGATTGGACGACGCCCAGGAGAGATCCCGCGCCCAACCGGCCAGAGACAGTCCCCAATTAACCAATATGAACACTCCATCTCGGAAACATTCCGGTTCTATTGACAGTGACGGCAGTCAAGGACTAAGTGTAAGCTCTTCTTTAAGTTATAAATATTAACTGCATTTTAGGACCCCCCCCCCCCCCCCTCCCCTCCGTCTTCAGAACAGTGCCGGATTAAGCCTCTGGTGGCCCTAAGGCACATTTTAGTAATTTCCAAAAATGGCCCGAAAATTCATATTTTTCCGCAAACCCTTTCAAAAGAAAAAGCTGCTAAAAATAACTGAAATTGTTGCGAATGATATATAAAGTATTTTCGTTGGATGACTGCGTGCCAATAAGTACTTTGCAAGAATAGTTTTCATAAAGAATTGTAACATTACTAAACGGGATATTATGCTATTCTTATAAAACCTTTGCTATAAAAAGTATAATAGAGCTTCATAAACTCTTTCTTCGAAAAATATGGCACTTTTTGAGCAGGTCGGTTTTTTTCAAAAATTCTATAAATTTTGAGGCATTTATTATGTAAACTAGCTCACGTTTAAAGATCTGTAATACCACCTGCATTAAAGTTCTTGGCTCAAGACTTTGGTAAAATGGACCTAGATATGTAGGCTATCTTCTATGAAAACGTTAAAACAATTTTATTAGCACAAAATTATTGTTTTTGAAAAATTTATGGGGGTTTTAGTATGTCCGGACTATATTTTGGGAATCTAATATTTTGTGATAGACAAAGGGTAGCAGTTACAAAATCGGTTCTAGAAGATCCAAATGGCCATGTTTTAAAACGAAACCAACGGTAGTAGTCCTAAAGCTGCTGAACATTTTGGTATATGTTTGATGACAATTGAGTAAAAAATAAAATAGTAGTAGGGAATTTAGTGATGAAAAAAAGTAAAAAATAGACAAACTGATAAAAAGGTTGTTTTATACAGAGAATCATAAATATCAGCAATATATTATGTTGTTGAAAAGAGCAGTTTTGAGGTCAAAAAATAATTCAATCTTGAAAACCGATATCACCTCATGAAAGAATTGTGTACATTTTCGAAAATTTCATTTCTGTGGGGGTTATAGTTGGCCCCCTTAAGGGTGACTGGCCCCTGTCAATCAGTCCGGGGTTCTGAACTTCAGAACCCCGAATTTACATCTGTTGTCATCTGTTTATTATAGTCATCCTGTCATCTTACAACTATATTTGTAATAATTTTTTATTATATTAATTGCAGTAATTTTTGCATATATCAGAATTTCACTCTCTAGGTAAAGTATCAGCAGTCATAGATCTAGGGATGCAACAGAACTCCGGCTCCGGGCCAATTTTCTGGCTCCGGCTCCGGGCAACTTAACCCGGAGCTAATCTTGTTGGAATTCTAATTAAGATAATAATTTTTTTTGATGTATGATAATATACAGTTAATATACATTATTTGAATAATGTAAATATCGTAGTTAATTAAAATAATCAAGTGTGGTGGATGCTGATTGGTTACAGCTAAGTTTCCTGACACCACCACATAAAAAAAAATTTCAAATTTTATTTTACTATTTAATCAATAGCAGATTTTTATCAAGATTACAAATTTGAAAACCGCTAAGCAAGATCTCTCTTACTTCTCGAGATAGGGCTGTCTGTCCATTTGACTGTCGTTCTGACCGTCAGTATGTCTGTCCGTCAATAAAAAGCGTATATACTATCTGTCTAAAAAATTCCCAATAGGGGATTTCGGGGTCAGTGACTTCATTTCTGATGTCATTATTCAAATTTGGCATCGTCGTTTTTGTCTGTATGCCTGTCAGTCTGTCCATTAAAATATAACCGCCAGCCAAACAGACAATTTGGAAGTCATCAAAATGTTAAAACTGACATTCGGAATGAATTTTGCGACCAGGAAATCCCCCTATAGCTAAACTTTTAGCTCGATGGTGTGCCTTTTTCTTATATTTGAAATATACAGACAGACAGACAAACAGACTAACTATATTTCATCAAAATTGAAAACTGACCTCAGAAATAAAATCATCGACCTGGAAAGCCCCCAAGGAAAAAATCTACGCATGGTTTTCTGCTTTCTTGTTGCTAGATACAATTGACAGACATAACGCGTAAGGTTTAATTAAACTTTAAAGGCAATTATCTTTCTCAACCAAATATCATGATTTTCGACTGATTCGAAAGGGTTTCGGCACTTCTTTAACATTTATCTTATAGAATTTCGGAGAAATCTTTATATTTTATCTAATAGCTGATTTTATCAAAAAAATTATTTAATTAAACTAATTAATTAAAATTAGCTAATTAAAAATTATATAAGATAAATTTTGTAGAGTCGATCGCGCTGAATTCAAAAAAGTGGCCTTAAGAAATTTGGACCAAGATTTAGGGACTAAGTGTTTATAGTAAAATTATCAATTCCGCCGCCAGCCTTTATATTGAGGCCAATAATTTTCTAATTTACGTTTGGAGAATATTTGGCCTTCCAGATATTTGGCTGGCGAAGATAAACTTGTTATATTAAACTGTAACCCAAAGTAATAAGTGTTTGAACAAACAACATTGAAATGATTCAGTTAGTTTGTTGCAATTTGTCAAAAATAATCAGTTTAAATACTTATAAATTCTAGAACTATTCTCATTACAGGATTGTTTGTCGGGAATCAATAAACCAATAGGCGATTGGGGGCCGGATGAAGTTAGGCAATGGCTGACCAATATCGAGATGGACAGCCTCCTTCCTGTATTCATTGAACACTCGATAGATATCACTCAGTTGCTCCAATTGGACTCCAGCAAGATGAAGGTTTGCTTTCATTATATAAGCGATACAAATATTCACTTCTAGATGATTCTTGTACCTTATTATACGCAGCACGTGAGATACATATTTATGGTGTAGTTGTAGAGGTTGCATTGAATACACGTCTCTCTGCAGTTTTCGTTTCGACGCGAACGCTTTAAAAGGACTAGCCAGACCTCATCTCTAACCTAAATCTTTAAATAGAGGCTAAATGAGTACTGGAGTTTCCTCTGGGGAGTAAAGTTCTGGGGGGACCGAACTGGAAGTCGTCAGACTTTGTTCGCAATCCCTATTCTAGTGGCCGAAGAAAACTTTACTTTCATCGCTTTACTTTAATATTATCACGAGTGTGAGGCCCGGGCCCCACTGGTAAGACAATCACAGGCCTCCAGTCTGCAATGAATCAAGAGTCGTTTAAGTCAAAGGATGGAACCTGGGACATAATTTACAACTTACCAGTGGAGTAGGGGCCTTACGGGTCTCAGAAATAGTACTGAGTTTAGTTATTATTTATTATTATATTGTTATTATATTGGGCTGGTTTAATTATTTTAGGTGCTTGGTATTCACAACTCGAATGACAAACGCCGATTAAAGAGACAAATTAAAGATTTGAAGACGATCTTCGAGAAAGATAAAAAAGAACAACATAAAATGCTAAAACTCAAAGAGAAAATGGGCAGAAAGAAGAAATATGTTATTAATGAGTGATATAGAGGGCGTTTCGTGTTTATCTCGAATGCAGTGTGATGTTGTCGGATAGAGATGGGTTGGTGTAGGATGGAGTGGGTTGGTGTAGGATGGAGTGGGTTGGTGTAGGATGGAGTGGGTTGGTGTAGGATGGAGTGGGTTGGTGTAGGATGGAGTGGGTTGTTGTCGGATAGAGATGGGTTGGTGTAGGATGGAGTGGGTTGGTGTAGGATGGAGTGGGTTGTTGTCGGATAGAGATGGGTTGGTGTAGGATGGAGTGGGTTGGTGTAGGATGGAGTGGGTTGGTGTAGGATGGAGTGGGTTGGTGTCGGATGGAGATGGGTTGGTGTAGGATGGAGTGGGTTGGTGTAGGATGGAGTGGGTTGTTGTCGGATAGAGATGGGTTGGTGTAGGATGGAGTGGGTTGGTGTAGGATGGAGTGGGTTGTTGTCGGATAGAGATGGGTTGGTGTAGGATGGAGTGGGTTGGTGTAGGATGGAGTGGGTTGGTGTAGGATGGAGTGGGTTGTTGTCGGATAGAGATGGGTTGGTGTAGGATGGAGTGGGTTGGTGTAGGATGGAGTGGGTTGGTGTAGGATGGAGTGGGTTGTTGTCGGATAGAGATGGGTTGGTGTAGGATGGAGTGGGTTGGTGTAGGATGGAGTGGGTTGGTGTAGGATGGAGTGGGTTGTTGTCGGATAGAGATGGGTTGGTGTAGGATGGAGTGGGTTGGTGTAGGATGGAGTGGGTTGTTGTCGGATAGAGATGGGTTGGTGTAGGATGGAGTGGGTTGGTGTAGGATGGAGTGGGTTGTTGTCGGATAGAGATGGGTTGGTGTAGGATGGAGTGGGTTGGTGTAGGATGGAGTGGGTTGTTGTCGGATAGAGATGGGTTGTTGTCGGATAGAGATGGGTTGGTGTAGGATGGAGTGGGTTGGTGTAGGATGGAGTGGGTTGTTGTCGGATAGAGATGGGTTGGTGTAGGATGGAGTGGGTTGGTGTAGGATGGAGTGGGTTGTTGTCGGATAGAGATGGGTTGGTGTAGGATGGAGTGGGTTGGTGTAGGATGGAGTGGGTTGGTGTAGGATGGAGTGGGTTGTTGTCGGATAGAGATGGGTTGGTGTAGGATGGAGTGGGTTGGTGTAGGATGGAGTGGGTTGGTGTAGGATGGAGTGGGTTGTTGTCGGATAGAGATGGGTTGGTGTAGGATGGAGTGGGTTGGTGTAGGATGGAGTGGGTTGGTGTAGGATGGAGTGGGTTGTTGTCGGATAGAGATGGGTTGGTGTAGGATGGAGTGGGTTGGTGTAGGATGGAGTGGGTTGTTGTCGGATAGAGATGGGTTGGTGTAGGATGGAGTGGGTTGTTGTCGGATAGAGATGGGTTGGTGTAGGATGGAGTGGGTTGGTGTAGGATGGAGTGGGTTGGTGTAGGATGGAGTGGGTTGTTGTCGGATAGAGATGGGTTGGTGTAGGATGGAGTGGGTTGGTGTAGGATGGAGTGGGTTGGTGTAGGATGGAGTGGGTTGTTGTCGGATAGAGATGGGTTGGTGTAGGATGGAGTGGGTTGGTGTAGGATGGAGTGGGTTGTTGTCGGATAGAGATGGGTTGGTGTAGGATGGAGTGGGTTGGTGTAGGATGGAGTGGGTTGGTGTAGGATGGAGTGGGTTGTTGTCGGATAGAGATGGGTTGGTGTAGGATGGAGTGGGTTGGTGTAGGATGGAGTGGGTTGTTGTCGGATAGAGATGGGTTGGTGTAGGATGGAGTGGGTTGGTGTAGGATGGAGTGGGTTGTTGTCGGATAGAGATGGGTTGGTGTAGGATGGAGTGGGTTGGTGTAGGATGGAGTGGGTTGTTGTCGGATAGAGATGGGTTGGTGTAGGATGGAGTGGGTTGGTGTAGGATGGAGTGGGTTGGTGTAGGATGGAGTGGGTTGTTGTCGGATAGAGATGGGTTGGTGTAGGATGGAGTGGGTTGGTGTAGGATGGAGTGGGTTGGTGTCGGATAGAGATGGGTTGGTGTAGGATGGAGTGGGTTGGTGTAGGATGGAGTGGGTTGTTGTCGGATAGAGATGGGTTGGTGTAGGATGGAGTGGGTTGGTGTAGGATGGAGTGGGTTGTTGTCGGATAGAGATGGGTTGGTGTAGGATGGAGTGGGTTGGTGTAGGATGGAGTGGGTTGGTGTAGGATGGAGTGGGTTGTTGTCGGATAGAGATGGGTTGGTGTAGGATGGAGTGGGTTGGTGTAGGATGGAGTGGGTTGGTGTAGGATGGAGTGGGTTGTTGTCGGATAGAGATGGGTTGGTGTAGGATGGAGTGGGTTGGTGTAGGATGGAGTGGGTTGGTGTAGGATGGAGTGGGTTGTTGTCGGATAGAGATGGGTTGGTGTAGGATGGAGTGGGTTGGTGTAGGATGGAGTGGGTTGGTGTAGGATGGAGTGGGTTGTTGTCGGATAGAGATGGGTTGGTGTAGGATGGAGTGGGTTGGTGTAGGATGGAGTGGGTTGGTGTAGGATGGAGTGGGTTGTTGTCGGATAGAGATGGGTTGGTGTAGGATGGAGTGGGTTGGTGTAGGATGGAGTGGGTTGTTGTCGGATAGAGATGGGTTGGTGTAGGATGGAGTGGGTTGTTGTCGGATAGAGATGGGTTGGTGTAGGATGGAGTGGGTTGGTGTAGGATGGAGTGGGTTGGTGTAGGATGGAGTGGGTTGTTGTCGGATAGAGATGGGTTGGTGTAGGATGGAGTGGGTTGGTGTAGGATGGAGTGGGTTGGTGTAGGATGGAGTGGGTTGTTGTCGGATAGAGATGGGTTGGTGTAGGATGGAGTGGGTTGGTGTAGGATGGAGTGGGTTGTTGTCGGATAGAGATGGGTTGGTGTAGGATGGAGTGGGTTGGTGTAGGATGGAGTGGGTTGGTGTAGGATGGAGTGGGTTGTTGTCGGATAGAGTGGGTTGGTGTAGGATGGAGTGGGTTGGTGTCGGATGGAGTGGGTTGTTGTCGGATAGAGATGGGTTGGTGTAGGATGGAGTGGGTTGTTGTCGGATAGAGATGGGTTGGTGTAGGATGGAGTGGGTTGGTGTAGGATGGAGTGGGTTGGTGTAGGATGGAGTGGGTTGTTGTCGGATAGAGATGGGTTGGTGTAGGATGGAGTGGGTTGGTGTAGGATGGAGTGGGTTGGTGTAGGATGGAGTGGGTTGTTGTCGGATAGAGATGGGTTGGTGTAGGATGGAGTGGGTTGGTGTAGGATGGAGTGGGTTGTTGTCGGATAGAGATGGGTTGGTGTAGGATGGAGTGGGTTGGTGTAGGATGGAGTGGGTTGTTGTCGGATAGAGATGGGTTGGTGTAGGATGGAGTGGGTTGGTGTAGGATGGAGTGGGTTGTTGTCGGATAGAGATGGGTTGGTGTAGGATGGAGTGGGTTGGTGTAGGATGGAGTGGGTTGGTGTAGGATGGAGTGGGTTGTTGTCGGATAGAGATGGGTTGGTGTAGGATGGAGTGGGTTGGTGTAGGATGGAGTGGGTTGGTGTAGGATGGAGTGGGTTGGTGTAGGATGGAGTGGGTTGGTGTAGGATGGAGTGGGTTGTTGTCGGATAGAGATGGGTTGGTGTAGGATGGAGTGGGTTGGTGTAGGATGGAGTGGGTTGTTGTCGGATAGAGATGGGTTGGTGTAGGATGGAGTGGGTTGGTGTAGGATGGAGTGGGTTGGTGTAGGATGGAGTGGGTTGTTGTCGGATAGAGATGGGTTGGTGTAGGATGGAGTGGGTTGGTGTAGGATGGAGTGGGTTGGTGTAGGATGGAGTGGGTTGTTGTCGGATAGAGATGGGTTGGTGTAGGATGGAGTGGGTTGGTGTAGGATGGAGTGGGTTGGTGTAGGATGGAGTGGATTGGTGTAGGATGGAGTGGGTTGGTGTAGGATGGAGTGGGTTGGTGTAGGATGGAGTGGGTTGGTGTAGGATGGAGTGGGTTGGTGTAGGATGGAGTGGGTTGGTGTAGGATGGAGTGGGTTGTTGTCGGATAGAGATGGGTTGGTGTAGGATGGAGTGGGTTGGTGTAGGATGGAGTGGGTTGGTGTAGGATGGAGTGGGTTGTTGTCGGATAGAGATGGGTTGGTGTAGGATGGAGTGGGTTGGTGTAGGATGGAGTGGGTTGGTGTAGGATGGAGTGGGTTGTTGTCGGATAGAGATGGGTTGGTGTAGGATGGAGTGGGTTGGTGTAGGATGGAGTGGGTTGGTGTAGGATGGAGTGGATTGGTGTAGGATGGAGTGGGTTGGTGTAGGATGGAGTGGGTTGGTGTAGGATGGAGTGGGTTGGTGTAGGATGGAGTGGATTGGTGTAGGATGGAGTGGGTTGGTGTAGGATGGAGTGGGTTGCTGTCGGATAGAGTGAGTTGTTGTCGGATAGAGTGAGTTGTTGTCGGATAGAGTGTGATGTTGTCGGATAGAGTGAGTTGTTGTCGGATAGATTGAGTTGTTGTCGGATAGAGTGAGTTGTTGTCGGATAGAGATGGGTTGGTGTCGGATGGAGTGGGTTGGTGTAGGATGGAGTGGGTTGGTGTAGGATAGAGTGAGTTGTTGTCGGATAGAGTGAGTTGTTGTCGGATAGAGTGAGTTGTTGTCGGATAGAGTGTGATGTTGTCGGATAGAGTGAGTTGTTGTCGGATAGAGTGTGATGTTGTCGGATAGAGTGAGTTGTTGTCGGATAGAGTGTGATGTTGTCGGATAGAGTGAGTTGTTGTCGGATAGAGTGAGTTGCTATCGGGGGATGGAGTGGGTTGCTGTCGGATAGAGTGAGTTGTTGTCGGATAGAGTGAGTTGTTGTCGGATAGAGTGTGATGTTGTCGGATAGAGTGTGATGTTGTCGGATAGAGTGAGTTGTTGTCGGATAGAGTGTGATGTTGTCGGATAGAGTGTGATGTTGTCGGATAGAGTGAGTTGTTGTCGGATAGAGTGTGATGTTGTCGGATAGAGTGAGTTGTTGTCGGATAGAGTGTGATGTTGTCGGATAGAGTGAGTTGTTGTCGGATAGAGTGTGATGTTGTCGGATAGAGTGAGTTGTTGTCGGATAGAGTGTGATGTTGTCGGATAGAGTGAGTTGTTGTCGGATAGAGTGTGATGTTGTCGGATAGAGTGAGTTGTTGTCGGATAGAGTGTGATGTTGTCGGATAGAGTGAGTTGTTGTCGGATAGAGTGAGTTGTTGTCGGATAGAGTGTGATGTTGTCGGATAGAGTGAGTTGTTGTCGGATAGAGTGAGTTGCTATCGGGGGATGGAGTGGGTTGCTGTCGGATAGAGTGAGTTGTTGTCGGATAGAGTGAGTTGTTGTCGGATAGAGTGTGATGTTGTCGGATAGAGTGAGTTGTTGTCGGATAGAGTGAGTTGCTATCGGGGGATGGAGTGGGTAGCTGTCGGATAGAGTGAGTTGTTGTCGGATAGAGTGAGTTGTTGTCGGATAGAGTGTGATGTTGTCGGATAGAGTGTGATGTTGTCGGATAGAGTGAGTTGTTGTCGGATAGAGTGTGATGTTGTCGGATAGAGTGTGATGTTGTCGGATAGAGTGAGTTGTTGTCGGATAGAGTGTGATGTTGTCGGATAGAGTGAGTTGTTGTCGGATAGAGTGTGATGTTGTCGGATAGAGTGAGTTGTTGTCGGATAGAGTGTGATGTTGTCGGATAGAGTGAGTTGTTGTCGGATAGAGTGTGATGTTGTCGGATAGAGTGAGTTGTTGTCGGATAGAGTGTGATGTTGTCGGATAGAGTGAGTTGTTGTCGGATAGAGTGTGATGTTGTCGGATAGAGTGAGTTGTTGTCGGATAGAGTGAGTTGTTGTCGGATAGAGTGTGATGTTGTCGGATAGAGTGAGTTGTTGTCGGATAGAGTGAGTTGCTATCGGGGGATGGAGTGGGTTGCTGTCGGATAGAGTGAGTTGTTGTCGGATAGAGTGAGTTGTTGTCGGATAGAGTGTGATGTTGTCGGATAGAGTGAGTTGTTGTCGGATAGAGTGAGTTGTTGTCGGATAGAGTGTGATGTTGTCGGATAGAGTGAGTTGTTGTCGGATAGAGTGAGTTGCTATCGGGGGATGGAGTGGGTTGCTGTCGGATAGAGTGGGTTGCTGTCGGATTGGGTGGGTTGCTGTCGGTTGCTGTCGGATGGAGTGGGTTGCTGTCGGATGGGGTGGGTTGCTGTCGGATGGAGTGGGTTGCTGTCGGATGGAGTGGGCTGCTGACGGATGGAGTGGGTTGGTGTAGGATGGAGTGGGTTGCTGTCGGATGGAGTGGGTTGGTGTAGGATGGAGTGGGTTGCTGTCGGATGGAGTGGGTTGCTGTAGGATGGGGTGGGTTGCTGTCGGATGGAGTGGGTTGCTGTCGGATGGAGTGGGTTGCTGTCGGATTGGGTGGGTTGCTGTCGGATGGAGTGGGTTGCTGTCGGATGGAGTGGGTTGCTGTCGGATGGAGTGGGTTGCTGTCGGATTGGGTGGGTTGCTGTCGGATGGAGTGGGTTGCTGTCGGATTGGGTGGGTTGCTGTTGGATGGAGTCGGTTGCTGTCGGATGGAGTGGGTTGCTGTCGGATTGGGTGGGTTGCTGTCGGATGGAGTGGGTTGCTGTCGGATAGAGTGGGTTGCTGTCGGATTGGGTGGGTTGCTGTCGGATGGAGTCGGTTGCTGTCGGATGGAGTGGGTTGCTGTCGGATGGAGTGGGTTGCTGTCGGATTGGGTGGGTTGCTGTCGGATGGAGTGGGTTGCTGTCGGATGGAGTGGGTTGCAGCCGGATGGAGTGGGTTGCTGCCGGATGGAGTGGGTTGCTGTCGGATGGAGTGGGTTGCTGTCGGATGGAGTGGGTTGCTGTCGGATTGGGTGGGTTGCTGTCGGGTGGAGTGGGTTGCTGTCGGATTGGGTGGGTTTGCAGTCGGATGGAGTCGGTTGCTGTCGGATGGAGTGGGTTGCTGTCGGATGGGGTGGGTTGCTGTCCGATTGGGTGGGTTGCTGTCGAATTTAGTGGGTTGGTGTAGGATGGAGTGGGTTGCTGTCGGATGGAGTGGGTTGGTGTAGGATGGAGTGGGTTGCTGTCGGATGGAGTGGGTTGCTGTAGGATGGGGTGGGTTGCTGTCGGATGGAGTGGGTTGCTGTAGGATGGGGTGGGTTGCTGTCGGATGGAGTGGGTTGCTGTCGGATTGGGTGGGTTGCAGTCGGATGGAGTGGGTTGCAGCCGGATGGAGTGGGTTGCTGTCGGATGAGTTTGATTAGAGTGGCATTATAAGTGACTGCGACTAACAATTAATGCTTGGTGCTCATTTCTGTTGTTTATGTATCTATGTACCGGTAGTACCGTGTTCACTAAACAGCGTGGACTGTCTAGCCATATAATTAATTTGACGTTCAGTGGCCTTAAGCAATAATTTGGAGTACGTCTACTAGAGTCCATGATCATACCTTAACGCCAATCAGAGTTTGCTGTTGGTCCACTTTGTATATAAACCGATCAATTTATTTAGCTTTATTTTTATACAATTAATTAGCCGTCGATTTAGTATTGTCTTCGCAGTTTTGGTTTATAAATTATTATCTAATATTATGCAGCCTGTAGAGATTTAGTGTTGAATAGCTATAGATAGAATCTAACTTAATTTACATATCATAAATATCATTATACTTCGTTAATTAATTCATAATTGTTCATTGATTAATTTAAAATTAAGTTTCAGTCTTGTTACAATGCCATTCCATTTGACAGATACCAGTAGAATTGATTTTTCTAAAAAAAAGATCATGATCTTTTTTTGACCAAACTGTTTATTCAAAATTGTGCTATTTATTTAGGAATTTGTAGGTATTAGAAGGTTTAGGTCAATACGTAGCCCAAACCAGGTCAATACGTAACCCAAACCAGGTCAATACGTAACCCAAACCAGGTCAATACGTAACCGAACCGGAACCAGGTCAATACGTAACCCAAACCGGAACCAGGTCAATACGTAACCCAAACCAGGTCAATACGTAACCCAAACCAGGTCAATACGTAACCAAACCTGAACCAGGTCAATACGTAACCGGAACCAGGTCAATACGTAACCGAACCGGAACCAGGTCAATACGTAACCCAAACCAGGTAAATACGTAACCCAAACCAGGTCAATACGTAACCCAAACCAGGTCAATACGTAACCAAACCGGAACCAGGTCAATACGTAATCAAACCGGAACCAGGTCAATACGTAATCAAACCGGAACCAGGTCAATACGTAATCAAACCGGAACCAGGTCAATACGTAACCAAACCGGAACCAGGTCAATACGTAATCAAACCGGAACCAGGTCAATACGTAACCGGAACAAGGTCAATACGTAACCGGAACAAAGTCAATACGTAACCAAACCGGAACCAGGTCAATACGTAACCGGAACCAGGTCAATACGTAATCAAACCGGAACCAGGTCAATACGTAACCAAACCGGAACCAGGTCAATACGTAACCGGAACCAGGTCAATACGTAACCAAACCGGAACCAGGTCAATACGTAACCAAACCGGAACCAGGTCAATACGTAACCAAACCTGAACCAGGTCAATACGTAACCGGAACCAGGTCAATACGTAACCAAACCGGAACCAGGTCAATACGTAACCGGAACAAGGTCAATACGTAACCGGAACAAAGTCAATACGTAACCAAACCTGAACCAGGTCAATACGTAACCAAACCGGAACCAGGTCAATACGTAACCAAACCTGAACCAGGTCAATACGTAACCGGAACCAGGTCAATACGTAACCAAACCTGAACCAGGTCAATACGTAACCGGAACCAGGTCAAAACTTAACCAAACCGGAACCAGGTCAATATGTAACCGGAACACGTAACCGGAACCAGGTCAATACGTAACCGGAACAAGGTCAATACGTAACCGGAACAAAGTCAATACGTAACCAAACCTGAACCAGGTCAATACGTAACCGGAACCAGGTCAATACGTAACCGGAACCAGGTCAATACGTTACCAAACCGGAACCAGGTCAATACGTAACCGGAACAAGGTCAATACGTAACCAAACCTGAACCAGGTCAATACGTAACCGGAACCAGGTCAATACGTAACCGGAACCAGTTCAATACGTAACCAAACCTGAACCAGGTCAATACGTAACCGGAACCAGGTCAATACGTAACCAAACCGGAACCAGGTCAATACGAAACCGGAACCAGGTCAATACGTAACCAAACCGGAACCAGGTCAATACGTAACCGGAACCAGGTCAATACGTAACCAAACCTGAACCAGGTCAATACGTAACCAAACCGGAACCAGGTCAATACGTAACCGGAACCAGGTCAATACGTAACCAAACCGGAACCAGGTCAATACGTAACCGGAACCATCAACTGACCACCAGCTAATATTGTGACACAATCTGCCTTTAACGTGATGTTAACGAACTGCCTGTATAGTATGTAAGTGTGTTTGTATTGTGGTATCGGAACCCCAGACATACCCACCACGCCTCATTACCACCACAGAATATTATTGGTATCTTGTCTTTATTGGTACACATTTTGCTATTTAATTAGAAACAAGTTTTATTTAGAAGCGGTTACAATTAATACCTCGTGGTGTTTGGTTTGGCTGATGAATGAATTTAAGTTTAACATTATTATTTGCATTAAAATGACCCCCTTAATAATAATTGTGCTATATTGGGTAAGTAACAGGTTTCATTATGCGATTTTATTTTTAATCATTATTTCTTCAAGTTTTCGTGTAGGCCTCCATTGGCGAAGTCTTCCGTACTGACCTCCTCCATATTGCCAGAATGTTTAACCTGCAGCTCATTAGTTTCCTAGGAGACATCCTTTGTGTCCGATTCATATTTCGAGCTAACACGAGCATAATAATCTGCATTATTTACTAAAGCTACTTTATTTATAGATAGTTTATTTACCCATTGTATTACCCTTTAGCTATAATAGATGTTAGTGTTTTAGTTTAAGAATCTTCTTGAAATATCCAGTAATTGTATTCCCAACCAAGTAAGTAGATGTAACTATTTTGGTATCTATTGCGTTTAGTTGCAGTAACTTTATTTAAATAAATAATCTGTTGCGTTAACAACTTTTCCCATTATTTGCGCAGTGTATGTATTTTGATTTTTTTTATATATGCAGCCAATCAACCCGGCCTTTGTGGATGTCATGTAATTATTATCCGATATCCGGCTAATTATACCTAATTATTGTGCTACTCTATGCATTTAATTATTTGGAAAATGTAAAACAATATTTTAGTGGGTGGAAAATGAACCAAGAAAATTACCAAGGGTTTGGGTATGTTCACGATTATGAGCAGTATTATTTAAAAATAAACTATCTCCATTTAATAAGTGTGTAAGTGTACCAAAACTTTGTCATGATGTCAAATTTGCATTTATTTGCATTCATCCATTTATGATTAAATCGAATCTTTAAAAATATATTTTATTCTTAAAATGTTACTTTTTCGCGCTTATATCACAGCTACAATCGGGAGATAAAGAGAACCTTTTCTCTAGGGAAAAAAGTAACGCATAGGATTGCATTTATTTTACTTTTTTCCCGGGAAAAAATTCAAATAAGAAAATATTTTCGGTGAATTTCTTAACATATTATTAATATAATTACATGTATAGAAATAGAAAATCTTTGCAAGCAATTTGAGCAAAATCCACCCACACACTCGAAAGTAATTGCAACTTTAGTGTCTGCAAGACGAACTCCAAAACGGAACTCAATATCCAATATTGGTTTATGTTGTTAAGCGGCTCTCTAGTTACGTAATAAATATTCGAGAACATTAAATTATTTAACATTGAGTAAGGCAGCAATAGGAGTTGAAGAGTACAATAATTAGAATCGCAGTAACTATGGAAATAATATAGTTAAATACTAAAGTTTAATTTATTTTGTAACACTAAATCGCTCTATGTTTTATTAAAGATATTAGCAACAACAAAAAGTACCAATTTAAGAATAAAATTACGTATTACATGGGAAAAAACTTAGAACTTTTATTTTCAGTTTTCTCTCAACCCATTATTAACATCGCTGGCGCTCAGTAAGTGAAAAAAAAATAAAAACAGATGATTAATAATTATTGGCTAAACAGTAGAATATTTTCTACAGTAGAACATAACTTAACACTTTGTCGCGATTGGAGCTCCTATACGATGTTAGTTATTAACGATGTAATTAAAGTTTATCGGTTGGCCTACCAATATATCCATTTAAACAGTGACATTTATTCTCGTATTATTTATTATAGTTACTTGTATTTTTTGGCGATTTTGCTTCGCGTAGTTTTTCACCCACCGAATTGCTTTTCTCTGTCGATTTAATTATGTTATTTTCCGTAATTTTTACGATTTTAGGTATTCTGGAGTAAATTATGAATTAAATTGTCTTTTGAAAACGTAAAATTACACCGATTCTCGCCATGGAATTTTAATACTAATTTAATCAACAATAATAAATTACTCTTTAACTCAACACTAGAGATCAAATTCAATCATTTTATATGTTAATCTTCACGTTTTGTATTATTTTCCCACGTGTATAAGCAACCGTCTTCATTAAGTGCTATGCCTTTTCTCGCATTTATTATATTTATAAGAAAATTTACTCTTCAATCTGATAAACCCATGTGAATTTGAATTAAATAAGAAAAGTGATAAAGATAATTATTTGTTTAATCCTTATTGGTGGCGGTTGGGTATGGTATAAAACAGAGTCAGCTTGTTGTATTGGTTGCATTGAATTCACGTCTCTCAGGAGTTCCTTCCATCCTTAAGGGGGGGGGGGGGGGGGGGGGGGGGGGGTAACGCATTTTCTGACCAAAAAGTCTTTAAAGACCTAAAGTCTTACGTCTGACCAAAAGTAAAAAAAAATTTGAAACATATCCTATCTGAGGCAAATTTTCATGCTGAATCCAAATATGGAAACCGTTTTCCCATATCTTGCTTAGTTTTCGAGATATCTGGAGTAAACATATCGCGATATCGGTAAATGCGATAAAGTTTGGGGTTTGCATTCAATTTCTGCCATTTTCTGTGCTCAGTGGTGCTAACTGGATGTCTCCACGAGAAAGAGCATACAATTTTAATTGAGAACGTATTTTTTTATGAATATTGGACCTACTGATCAGTTTATAAGACAACTTCAAGTCTCCGGAATGAAGACGGGACTCGAATAAGCGACTTTGCTGGATTACACGGAATGGACTTATCGGTCATCGGAGATCTTCACAATGTATAATCTCCAAATCTCGTATTTATCAATATCGTGATATATAATAATATTATTATGTACACCTCCAAACCGAGGTAAATAATATAAGTAACTAAGGTTATATTTAGCACAATAAATAAATAGTTAGGAGCGAGTAGTGAGACTGTGTTTGGAAAGAGCGGAGAGGGAAGGGCGTAAGCTGCAAGTTAATGCGTGGTGGCGGTCGGAACAGGTTAGCGAACAATGGATGCACAAACAACTAGGCATACGTTTATGGAAAGGGCTAGAGTTCGAACATATTAAATGGTGATACCCATCGATGTGAGGTGGCACGGGGCTATGAGTTGGCACGGGGCTATGAGGTGGCACTGGGCTATGAGGTGGCACTGGGCTATGAGTTGGCACGGGGCTATGAGGTGGCACGGGGCTATGAGTTGGCACGGGGCTATGAGGTGGCACGGGGCTATGAGTTGGCACATGACTCTGCATTCCATTTCCATTCCAAAAATTCGACTTTTTTGTCAGAAGATGCGCTACACCCCCCCCTCTTAAATGGTATCTAAATGAGTACTAGAGATTCCTCTGGAGAGTATAGTCCTGGGGGAACCGCACAGAAGTCGTCTTTGTGCCCTCAATACTCACGTTCGCAGCCGAACAGCATTAAGTTGCTGAACATTAGTATATGTTCGATGAAAATTGAAATATAACAACGTACGTAGTCTTTGGGAATTTGGTGATTAAAAATGTGAAAATCGACAAACTGAGAAAAAGTTTGTTTTATACAGAGAGTAATGAATAGCAGCCATAATTAGAAACTGTTGAATAAATTAAATGCTGCCTTTTTGGACTCTGCCGTTTCACGTTCCCTGTGGTTTTTTTTTCATTTTTCATATTTAATTGCTGAAAACAGTAAAAAAATTTCGAAAAAATTTCAATAATTTTTTATATAAAAAAGTAATAATTTTTTTTCGAAGATTCCAATTTTAAAAAGTGCTGTTTTGTGGTGAAAAAATCACTCGATGGTGAAAACCGATACCACCAATGAAAACCGTTCTATCAAATTATAAACTTATATGAATTATTTTTTTGTAAATAATTTTTTTTTTATCTTTCATTTGGTGTCTTAAGGGGAGATGGTAAGCCAGAACCAGAAGCCTTTTTTTTAAAAAAGAGAAGATTTTAGAAGATTTTTTAATTAATTCTAAATCTGAATTTAACGTAGATTTCAGAAATCGAAATCCTAACATCATACATAAGCTTAAGTTTTATGTTTGTCTGTCTATTGGTCTGTTCTTCTGTTTCTCAACAAATTATTATTATTATATAAAATGTACACCACCTAACTAAAATTATTGCTACAATTCCCTTGCACTATCCACCAGAAAATGGGACCAGTTAAGTTGTCAATCACCAAGTTGGCGGGCTACCTAATGGCACGCAGCCTCATGGATTGAATAAGCATGGTGGACAGCCTATGACTTTCTTGAGACGCATCTTAAAGGACACTGGTCTTGACGATGCAGATGATCTAGCAAATGTCATGGGTGATAGGGAGTTGTGGCGGTGCAATTTTGTCGACAAGCCGGCACAGCATTCTTAAAAATGCAGCTGCAATGCAGCATGCCGATCCTAGTACTAGTAAATAAGACATCGAAAATGAAATCAGCGACTAGAAAAACCCGCATATCAGAAATTATAGTAAAGTGATGTGTTTACTTAAATACAGTTTTTTTCTGTGAGACCGAGTCAGACAGACAGACAGACAGACAGACAGACAGACAGCCCAGATGTAATCAAACATTAAAACAGGTATTAGAAACGAAATCAGCGACTAGGATAACCCCCATATCAGAAATTTTGTTCAGGTGATATGCCTCCTTATATTTTGACTGACAGACAGACAGGAGTAAAAAAAGACAAACAGACATTATAGGTTCAGTCAAATAGTAAAATTGACATCGGGAATGGAATCAGCTACTAGGGAAACCACCCCCCCCCCCCCCCCCCCATATCATAAATTATAGTAAAGTGGTGTGTTTACTTATTTATTGTCTGAGATTGACAGACAGAAAGACAGACAAACAGAAATTCCAGATATCATTAAACATGAAAACAGATATCAGAAATTAACTCAGCGACTACGAAAACCCTAAATCGTACATTTTGGTAGGCTGGAGTAGTTTATTATATTTTGGCTTTTTTTTTTTAATTCCCAGCGATTTATATAAAATTAGCGGGAAGGTTTGAAAACTTTAAATGCGTTTTATTCCGCTTTTACTTTTTGTACAATTTAGAGATAAATGTAGGCTACCTTTTTCTCGAGAACGGCTAGATGGAATTGGCTGAAATTTTCGCAGCAGGTTTGTTGTTCTGAGACACAATTGTGGAACCTCTAAAAACATATTACACATGTTTGAAACAATTATCAAATGTATTTCTAATATAAACTTCGAAAATGTGTCATTTTTTGGTTTTTGGTGCAATGAAGTTTAGTGACCCTCAAACATAGACACAAAAAATTTCAAATTTTTTTAGGTTCCAGGGGTGTCTCTATAGTTATTTTCATGAAATTCCATCTTGTAGAACCAGCGTAATGGGTACACATGTGTTAATAGTAACATGTATGGGGACAGCCTGGGGTACCATCTCCCCTTAATAGTAAAATGTATGGGGGCAGCCTGGGGTACCATCTCCCCTTAATAGTAAAATGTATGGGGGCAGCCTGGGGTACCATCTCCCCTTAAGGATAAACAGTACAACTGTATTGTGATACTACTGCGCTGTACTGCGATGTGGCAGATAGCAACCGTTAACCACTTAGTTAATTATCGTCGGGTACCCCACTGGTACTGACTGTAGTACAGTTAGGAGACAGCTGGCGGTCTCTCGGAACGTATTTGTAAAGAAACAGGAGATGCGACAACAGGTCGTCAACCTGCCGGGGTTGATATTAAACCAGGGGATGGGGTAATACGATAACAACCTCGGGAAAACAGCGACGGATATGGGACCTTGCTGTAGACGGATATGGGACCTTGCTGTAGACGGATATGGGACCTTGCTGTAGACGGATATGGGACCTTGCTGTAGACGGATATGGGACCTTGCTGTAGACGGATATGGGACCTTGCTGTAGACGGATATGGGACCTTGCTGTAGACGGATATGGGACCTTGCTGTAGACGGATATGGGACCTTGCTGTAGACGGATATGGGACCTTGCCGTAGACGCGACGGATATGGGACCTTGCCGTAGACGGATATGGGACTTTGCCGTAGACGGATATGGGACCTTGCTGTAGACGGATATGGGACCTTGCCATACGGATATGGGACCTTGCCGTAGACGGATATGGGACCTTGCCATAGACGGATATGGGACCTTGCCGTAGACGGATATGGGACCTTGCCATAGACGGATATGGGACCTTGCTGTAGACGGATATGGGACCTTGCTGTAGACGGATATGGGACCTTGCCATAGACGGATATGGGACCTTGCCATAGACGGATATGGGACCTTGCCATACGGATATGGGACCTTGCCATACTACTACTACTAGGATCGGCATGCTGCATTGCAGCTGCATTTTTAAGAATGCTGTGCCGGCTTGTCAACAAAATTGCACCGCCACAACTCCCTATCACCCATGACATTTGCTAGATCATCCGCATCTTTAAGGCCAGTGTCCTTTAAGATGCGTCTCAAGAAAGTCATGGGCTGTCCACCATTCTTATTCACTCCATGAGGCTGCCAAAGTACAAGATTATGCACTGGCTGGTCCTCACGGCGAAAGCAATGTCCTGCAAAGCGGAGGCGATTTTGTTCTAGTGTCAAGCTTGGGGGAACCTTGCCGGATATGGGACCTTGCCATAGACGGATATGGGACCTTGCCATAGACGGATATGGGACCTTGCCGTAGACGCGATGGATATGGGACCTTGCTGTAGACGGATATGGGACCTTGCCGTAGACGGATATGGGACCTTGATATAGATGGATATGGGACCTTGCCATACGGATATGGGACCTTGCCATTAACGGATATGGGACCTTGATATAGATGGATATGGGACCTTGCCATACGGATATGGGACCTTGCCATTAACGGATATGGGACCTTGCCATTAACGGATATGGGACCTTGCCGTAGACGGATATGGGACCTTGCCATACGGATATGGGACCTTGCCATTAACGGATATGGGACCTTGCCGTAGACGGATATGGGACCTTGCCATAGACGGATATGGGACCTTGCCGTAGACGGATATGGGACCTTGCCATACGGATATGGGACCTTGCCATAGACGGATATGGGACCTTGCCGTAGACGGATATGGGACCTTGCCATTAACGGATATCGGACCTTGCTGTAGACGGATATGGGACCTTGATATAGATGGATATGGGACCTTGCCGTAGACGGATATGGGACCTTGCCGTAGACGCGATGGATATGGGACCTTGCCATTAACGGATATGGGACCTTGCCATTAACGGATATGGGACCTTGCTGTAGACGGATATGGGACCTTGCCATTAACGGATATGGGACCTTGCCGTAGACGGATATGGGACCTTGATATATATGGATATGGGACCTTGCCGTAGACGGATATGGGACCTTGCCGTAGACGCGATGGATATGGGACCTTGATATAGATGGATATGGGACCTTGATATAGATGGATATGGGACCTTGCCGTAGACGGATATGGGACCTTGATATAGATGGATATGGGACCTTGATATAGATGGATATGGGACCTTGCCGTAGACGGATATGGGACCTTGCCGTACACGGATATGGGACCTTGCCATTAACGGATATGGGACCTTGCCATTAACGGATATGGGACCTTGCCGTAGACGGATATGGGACCTTGCCATAGACGGATATGGGACCTTGCCATAGACGGATATGGGACCTTGCCATTAACGGATATGGGACCTTGCCATACGGATATGGGACCTTACCGTAGACGGATATGGGACCTTGCCGTAGACGGATATGGGACCTTGCCATAGACGGATATGGGACCTTGCCGTAGACGGATATGGGACCTTGCCATTAACGGATATGGGACCTTGCCATAGACGGATATGGGACCTTGCCGTAGACGGATATGGGACCTTGCTGTAGACGGATATGGGACCTTGCCGTAGACGGATATGGGACCTTGCCGTAGACGGATATGGGACCTTGCCATTAACGGATATGGGACCTTGCCATAGACGGATATGGGACCTTGCCATAGACGGATATGGGACCTTGCCATAGACGGATATGGGACCTTGCCGTACACGGATATGGGACCTTGTCATAGATGGATATGGGACCTTGCCGTAGACGGATATGGGACCTTGCCATACGGATATGGGACCTTGCCATAGACGGATATGGGACCTTGCCGTAGACGGATATGGGACCTTGCCATTAACGGATATCGGACCTTGCTGTAGACGGATATGGGACCTTGATATAGATGGATATGGGACCTTGCCGTAGACGGATATGGGACCTTGCCGTAGACGCGATGGATATGGGACCTTGCCATTAACGGATATGGGACCTTGCCATTAACGGATATGGGACCTTGCTGTAGACGGATATGGGACCTTGCCATTAACGGATATGGGACCTTGCCGTAGACGGATATGGGACCTTGATATATATGGATATGGGACCTTGCCGTAGACGGATATGGGACCTTGCCGTAGACGCGATGGATATGGGACCTTGATATAGATGGATATGGGACCTTGATATAGATGGATATGGGACCTTGCCGTAGACGGATATGGGACCTTGATATAGATGGATATGGGACCTTGATATAGATGGATATGGGACCTTGCCGTAGACGGATATGGGACCTTGCCGTACACGGATATGGGACCTTGCCATTAACGGATATGGGACCTTGCCATTAACGGATATGGGACCTTGCCGTAGACGGATATGGGACCTTGCCATAGACGGATATGGGACCTTGCCATAGACGGATATGGGACCTTGCCATTAACGGATATGGGACCTTGCCATACGGATATGGGACCTTACCGTAGACGGATATGGGACCTTGCCGTAGACGGATATGGGACCTTGCCATAGACGGATATGGGACCTTGCCGTAGACGGATATGGGACCTTGCCATTAACGGATATGGGACCTTGCCATAGACGGATATGGGACCTTGCCGTAGACGGATATGGGACCTTGCTGTAGACGGATATGGGACCTTGCCGTAGACGGATATGGGACCTTGCCGTAGACGGATATGGGACCTTGCCATTAACGGATATGGGACCTTGCCATAGACGGATATGGGACCTTGCCATAGACGGATATGGGACCTTGCCATAGACGGATATGGGACCTTGCCGTACACGGATATGGGACCTTGTCATAGATGGATATGGGACCTTGCCATAGACGGATATGGGACCTTGCCGTAGACGGATATGGGACCTTGCTGTAGACGGATATGGGACCTTGCCGTAGACGGATATGGGACCTTGCCATAGACGGATATGGGACCTTGCCATTAACGGATATGGGACCTTGCCATTAACGGATATGGGACCTTGCCATAGACGGATATGGGACCTTGCCATAGACGGATATGGGACCTTGCCATAGACGGATATGGGACCTTGCCGTACACGGATATGGGACCTTGTCATAGATGGATATGGGACCTTGCCATTAACGGATATGGGACCTTGCCATACGGATATAGGACCTTGCCGTAGACGGATATGGGACCTTGCCGTAGACGGATATGGGACCTTGCCATAGACGGATATGGGACCTTGCCGTAGACGGATATGGGACCCTGCCATTAACGGATATGGGACCTTGCCATAGACGGATATGGGACCTTGCTGTAGACGGATATGGGACCTTGCCGTAGACGGATATGGGACCTTGCCATAGACGGATATGGGACCTTGCCGTAGACGGATATGGGACCTTGCCATTAACGGATATGGGACCTTGCCATAGACGGATATGGGACCTTGCCGTAGACGGATATGGGACCTTGCCATACGGATATGGGACCTTGCCATTAACGGATATGGGACCTTGCCGTACAAGGATATGGGACCTTGACATAGATGGATATGGGACCTTGCCATTAACGGATATGGGACCTTGCCATTAACGGATATGGGACCTTGCCGTACAAGGATATGGGACCTTGACATAGATGGATATGGGACCTTGCCATTAACGGATATGTAACCTTGACATAGATGGATATGGGACCTTGCCATAGACGGATATGGGACCTTGCTGTAGACGGATATGGGACCTTGCCGTAGACGGATATGGGACCTTGCCATAGACGGATATGGGACCTTGCCATAGACGGATATGGGACCTTGCCATTAACGGATATGGGACCTTGCCGTACAAGGATATGAGACCTTGCCATTAACGGATATGGGACCTTGCCGTACAAGGATATGGGACCTTGACATAGATGGATATGGGACCTTGCCATTAACGGATATGTAACCTTGACATAGATGGATATGGGACCTTGCCATAGACGGATATGGGACCTTGCCGTAGACGGATATGGGACCTTGCCATTAACGGATATGGGACCTTGCCATAGACGGATATGGGACCTTGCCATAGACGGATATGGGACCTTGCCGTAGACGGATATGGGACCTTGCCGTAGACGGATATGGGACCTTGTCATAGATGGATATATGACCTTGCCGTAGACGGATATGGGACCTTGCCATAGACGGATATGGGACCTTGCCATAGACGGATATGGGACCTTGCTGTAGACGGATATGGGACCTTGCCATACGGATATGGGACCTTGCCATTAACGGATATGGGACCTTGCTGTAGACGGATATGGGACCTTGCCATTAACGGATATGGGACCTTGCTGTAGACGGATATGGGACCTTGCCATACGGATATGGGACCTTGCCATTAACGGATATGGGACCTTGCTGTAGACGGATATGGGACCTTGCCATTAACGGATATGGGACCTTGCTGTAGACGGATATGGGACCTTGCCATAGACGGATATGGGACCTTGCCGTAGACGGATATGGGACCTTGCCATTAACGGATATGGGACCTTGCCATTAACGGATATGGGACCTTGCTGTAGACGGATATGGGACCTTGCCGTAGACGGATATGGGACCTTGCCATTAACGGATATGGGACCTTGCCGTAGACGGATATGGGACCTTGCCATAGACGGATATGGGACCTTGCCATTAACGGATATGGGACCTTGCCATTAACGGATATGGGACCTTGCTGTAGACGGATATGGGACCTTGCCATACGGATATGGGACCTTGCCATTAACGGATATGGGACCTTGCTGTAGACGGATATGGGACCTTGCCATTAACGGATATGGGACCTTGCTGTAGACGGATATGGGACCTTGCCATACGGATATGGGACCTTGCCATTAACGGATATGGGACCTTGCTGTAGACGGATATGGGACCTTGCCATTAACGGATATGGGACCTTGCTGTAGACGGATATGGGACCTTGCCGTAGACGGATATGGGACCTTGCCATTAACGGATATGGGACCTTGCCGTAGACGGATATGGGACCTTGCCATAGACGGATATGGGACCTTGCCATTAACGGATATGGGACCTTGCCATAGACGGATATGGGACCTTGCCATAGACGGATATGGGACCTTGCCATTAACGGATATGGGACCTTGCCGTAGACGGATATGGGACCTTGCCATACGGATATGGGACCTTGCCATAGACGGATATGGGACCTTGCCATTAACGGATATGGGACCTTGCTGTAGACGGATATGGGACCTTGCCATAGACGGATATGGGACCTTGCCATAGACGGATATGGGACCTTGCCATTAACGGATATGGGACCTTGCCGTAGACGGATATGGGACCTTGCTGTAGACGGATATGGGACCTTGCCATTAACGGATATGGGACCTTGCCATTAACGGATATGGGACCTTGCGTAGACGGATATGGGACCTTGCTGTAGACGGATATGGGACCTTGCCATTAACGGATATGGGACCTTGCCATACGGATATGGGACCTTGCTGTAGACGGATATGGGACCTTGCCATTAACGGATATGGGACCTTGCCGTAGACGGATATGGGACCTTGCCGTAGACGGATATGGGACCTTGCCGTAGACGGATATGGGACCTTGCCGTAGACGGATATGGGACCTTGCCGTAGACGGATATGGGACCTTGCCGTAGACGGATATGGGACCTTGCCGTAGACGGATATGGGACCTTGCCGTAGACGGATATGGGACCTTGCCGTAGACGGATATGGGACCTTGCCGTAGACGGATATGGGACCTTGCTGTAGACGGATATGGGACCTTGCCATTAACGGATATGGGACCTTGCCATTAACGGATATGGGACCTTGCCTGTAGACGGATATGGGACCTTGCCGTAGACGGATATGGGACCTTGCCGTAGACGGATATGGGACCTTGCCGTAGACGGATATGGGACCTTGCCATAGACGGATATGGGACCTTGCCATTAACGGATATGGGACCTTGCCGTAGACGGATATGGGACCTTGCCGTAGACGGATATGGGACCTTGCCGTAGACGGATATGGGACCTTGCCGTAGACGGATATGGGACCTTGCCGTAGACGGATATGGGACCTTGCCGTAGACGGATATGGGACCTTGCCATAGACGGATATGGGACCTTGCTGTAGACGGATATGGGACCTTGCCGTAGACGGATATGGGACCTTGCCGTAGACGGATATGGGACCTTGCCGTAGACGGATATGGGACCTTGCCATACGGATATGGGACCTTGCTGTAGACGGATATGGGACCTTGCCGTAGACGGATATGGGACCTTGCTGTAGACGGATATGGGACCTTGCCATACGGATATGGGACCTTGCCGTAGACGGATATGGGACCTTGCTGTAGACGGATATGGGACCTTGCCATTAACGGATATGGGACCTTGCCGTAGACGGATATGGGACCTTGCCGTAGACGGATATGGGACCTTGCCGTAGACGGATATGGGACCTTGCCGTAGACGGATATGGGACCTTGCCGTAGACGGATATGGGACCTTGCCGTAGACGGATATGGGACCTTGCCGTAGACGGATATGGGACCTTGCCGTAGACGGATATGGGACCTTGCCGTAGACGGATATGGGACCTTGCCGTAGACGGATATGGGACCTTGCTGTAGACGGATATGGGACCTTGCCATTAACGGATATGGGACCTTGCCATAACGGATATGGGACCTTGCTGTAGACGGATATGGGACCTTGCCATTAACGGATATGGGACCTTGCCGTAGACGGATATGGGACCTTGCCATACGGATATGGGACCTTGCCATTAACGGATATGGGACCTTGCCATTAACGGATATGGGACCTTGCCATAGACGGATATGGGACCTTGCCGTAGACGGATATGGGACCTTGCCATAGACGGATATGGGACCTTGCCGTAGACGGATATGGGACCTTGCCATTAACGGATATGGGACCTTGCCATAGACGGATATGGGACCTTGCCGTAGACGGATATGGGACCTTGCCGTAGACGGATATGGGACCTTGCCATAGACGGATATGGGACCTTGCCGTAGACGGATATGGGACCTTGCCATAGACGGATATGGGACCTTGCCGTAGACGGATATGGGACCTTGCCATAGACGGATATGGGACCTTGCCATAGACGGATATGGGACCTTGCCGTAGACGGATATGGGACCTTGCCGTAGACGGATATGGGACCTTGCCATAGACGGATATGGGACCTTGCCGTAGACGGATATGGGACCTTGCCGTAGACGGATATGGGACCTTGCCGTAGACGGATATGGGACCTTGCCATAGACGGATATGGGACCTTGCCATCGATAGACTGGATATGGGACCTTGCCGTAACGGATATGGGACCTTGCATAGATGGATATGGGACCTTGCCGTAGACGGATATGGGACCTTGCCGTAGACGGATATGGGACCTTGCCATAGACGGATATGGGACCTTGCCATAGACGGATATGGGACCTTGCCGTAGACGGATATGGGACCTTGCCATAGACGGATATGGGACCTTGCCGTAGACGGATATGGGACCTTGCCATAGACGGATATGGGACCTTGCCGTAGACGGATATGGGACCTTGCCGTAGACGGATATGGGACCTTGCCATAGACGGATATGGGACCTTGCCATAGACGGATATGGGACCTTGCCATAACGGATATGGGACCTTGCATAGAGGATATGGGACCTTGCCATGTAGACGGATATGGGACCTTGCCGTAGACGGATATGGGACCTTGCCATACGGATATGGGACCTTGCCATTAACGGATATGGGACCTTGCCATTAACGGATATGGGACCTTGCCGTAGACGGATATGGGACCTTGCCATTAACGGATATGGGACCTTGCCATAGACGGATATGGGACCTTGCCGTAGACGGATATGGGACCTTGCCATAGACGGATATGGGACCTTGCCATTAACGGATATGTAACCTTGACATAGATGGATATGGGACCTTGCCGTACGGATATGGGACCTTGCCATAGACGGATATGGGACCTTGCCGTAGACGGATATGGGACCTTGCCATTAGACGGATATGGGACCTTGCCATAGACGGATATGGGACCTTGCCGTAGACGGATATGGGACCTTGCCATAACGGATATGGGACCTTGCCATAGACGGATATGGGACCTTGCCGTAGACGGATATGGGACCTTGCATGTAGACGGATATGGGACCTTGCCATAGACGGATATGGGACCTTGCCGTAGACGGATATGGGACCTTGCCATAGACGGATATGGGACCTTGCCATAGACGGATATGGGACCTTGCCATAGACGGATATGGGACCTTGCCGTAGACGGATATGGGACCTTGCCGTAGACGGATATGGGACCTTGCCGTACGGATATGGGACCTTGCCATAGACGGATATGGGACCTTGCCATTAACGGATATGGGACCTTGCCGTAGACGGATATGGGACCTTGCCGTAACGGATATGGGACCTTGCCATAGACGGATATGGGACCTTGCTGTAGACGGATATGGGACCTTGCCATAGACGGATATGGGACCTTGCCATAGACGGATATGGGACCTTGCCATAGACGGATATGGGACCTTGCTGTAGACGGATATGGGACCTTGCTGTAGACGGATATGGGACCTTGCTGTAGACGGATATGGGACCTTGCCATAGACGGATATGGGACCTTGCCATAGACGGATATGGGACCTTGCCATAGACGGATATGGGACCTTGCCATAGACGGATATGGGACCTTGCCATAGACGGATATGGGACCTTGCCATAGACGGATATGGGACCTTGCCGTAGACGGATATGGGACCTTGCCATAGACGGATATGGGACCTTGCTGTAGACGGATATGGGACCTTGCCATAGACGGATATGGGACCTTGCCATAGACGGATATGGGACCTTGCCATAGACGGATATGGGACCTTGCCATAGACGGATATGGGACCTTGCCATTAACGGATATGGGACCTTGCCATAGACGGATATGGGACCTTGCCATAGACGGATATGGGACCTTGCCATTAACGGATATGGGACCTTGCCGTAGACGGATATGGGACCTTGCCTGTAGACGGATATGGGACCTTGCCATAGACGGATATGGGACCTTGCCGTAGACGGATATGGGACCTTGCCATAGACGGATATGGGACCTTGCCATTAACGGATATGGGACCTTGCTGTAGACGGATATGGGACCTTGCCATACGGATATGGGACCTTGCCATAGACGGATATGGGACCTTGCCATTAGACGGATATGGGACCTTGCCATAGACGGATATGGGACCTTGCTGTAGACGGATATGGGACCTTGCCATAGACGGATATGGGACCTTGCCATAGACGGATATGGGACCTTGCCATAGACGGATATGGGACCTTGCCATTAACGGATATGGGACCTTGCCATAGACGGATATGGGACCTTGCCATAGACGGATATGGGACCTTGCCGTAGACGGATATGGGACCTTGCCGTAGACGGATATGGGACCTTGCCATAACGGATATGGGACCTTGCCATAGACGGATATGGGACCTTGCCGTAGACGGATATGGGACCTTGCCATTAACGGATATGGGACCTTGCCATTAACGGATATGGGACCTTGCCATAGACGGATATGGGACCTTGCCATAGACGGATATGGGACCTTGCTGTAGACGGATATGGGACCTTGCCATACGGATATGGGACCTTGCCATAGACGGATATGGGACCTTGCCATTAACGGATATGGGACCTTGCGTAGACGGATATGGGACCTTGCCATACGGATATGGGACCTTGCCGTAGACGGATATGGGACCTTGCCATAACGGATATGGGACCTTGCTGTAGACGGATATGGGACCTTGCCATAGACGGATATGGGACCTTGCCGTAGACGGATATGGGACCTTGCCATTAACGGATATGGGACCTTGCCATTAACGGATATGGGACCTTGCCATAGACGGATATGGGACCTTGCCGTAGACGGATATGGGACCTTGCCGTAGACGGATATGGGACCTTGCCATTAACGGATATGGGACCTTGCCATAGACGGATATGGGACCTTGCCGTAGACGGATATGGGACCTTGCCATAGACGGATATGGGACCTTGCCATAGACGGATATGGGACCTTGCCGTAGACGGATATGGGACCTTGCCATAACGGATATGGGACCTTGCCTTAACGGATATGGGACCTTGCCATAGACGGATATGGGACCTTGCCGTAGACGGATATGGGACCTTGCCATTAACGGATATGGGACCTTGCCATAGACGGATATGGGACCTTGCCATAACGGATATGGGACCTTGCCATAGACGGATATGGGACCTTGCCATTAACGGATATGGGACCTTGCTGTAGACGGATATGGGACCTTGCCATTAACGGATATGGGACCTTGCCATAGACGGATATGGGACCTTGCCATTAACGGATATGGGACCTTGCCATAGACGGATATGGGACCTTGCCATTAACGGATATGGGACCTTGCCATAGACGGATATGGGACCTTGCTGTAGACGGATATGGGACCTTGCCATAACGGATATGGGACCTTGCCATAGACGGATATGGGACCTTGCCATAACGGATATGGGACCTTGCCATAGACGGATATGGGACCTTGCCATTAACGGATATGGGACCTTGCCGTAGACGGATATGGGACCTTGCCATAACGGATATGGGACCTTGCCATAGACGGATATGGGACCTTGCCATTAACGGATATGGGACCTTGCCATAGACGGATATGGGACCTTGCCATTAACGGATATGGGACCTTGCCATTAGACGGATATGGGACCTTGCCATTAACGGATATGGGACCTTGCCATAGACGGATATGGGACCTTGCCATTAACGGATATGGGACCTTGCCATAGACGGATATGGGACCTTGCCATACGGATATGGGACCTTGCCATAGACGGATATGGGACCTTGCCAGTAGACGGATATGGGACCTTGCCGTAGACGGATATGGGACCTTGCCATACGGATATGGGACCTTGCCATAGACGGATATGGGACCTTGCCAACGGATATGGGACCTTGCCATAGACGGATATGGGACCTTGCCATTAACGGATATGACCTTGACATAGATGGATATGGGACCTTGCCGTAACGGATATGGGACCTTGCTGTAGACGGATATGGGACCTTGCCATACGGATATGGGACCTTGCCATAGACGGATATGGGACCTTGCCGTAGACGGATATGGGACCTTGCCATTAACGGATATGGGACCTTGCCATAGACGGATATGGGACCTTGCCATAGACGGATATGGGACCTTGCTGTAGACGGATATGGGACCTTGCCATAACGGATATGGGACCTTGCCATAGACGGATATGGGACCTTGCCGTAGACGGATATGGGACCTTGCCATACGGATATGGGACCTTGCCATAGACGGATATGGGACCTTGCCGTAGACGGATATGGGACCTTGCCGTAGACGGATATGGGACCTTGCCATAACGGATATGGGACCTTGCCATAGACGGATATGGGACCTTGCCGTAGACGGATATGGGACCTTGCCATACGGATATGGGACCTTGCTGGACGGATATGGGACCTTGCCATTAACGGATATGGGACCTTGCCGTAACGGATATGGGACCTTGCCAGTAGACGGATATGGGACCTTGCCATAGACGGATATGGGACCTTGCCGTAGACGGATATGGGACCTTGCCATTAACGGATATGGGACCTTGACATAGATGGATATGGGACCTTGCCATAGACGGATATGGGACCTTGCTGTAGACGGATATGGGACCTTGCCATAGATGGATATGGGACCTTGCCATAGACGGATATGGGACCTTGCCATAGACGGATATGGGACCTTGCCGTAGACGGATATGGGACCTTGCCGTAACGGATATGGGACCTTGCCATAGACGGATATGGGACCTTGCCATAGACGGATATGGGACCTTGCTGTAGACGGATATGGGACCTTGCCATAGACGGATATGGGACCTTGCTGTAGACGGATATGGGACCTTGCCATAGATGGATATGGGACCTTGCCATAGACGGATATGGGACCTTGCCATAACGGATATGGGACCTTGCCGTAGACGGATATGGGACCTTGCCATAACGGATATGGGACCTTGCCATACGGATATGGGACCTTGCCGTAGACGGATATGGGACCTTGCCATAGACGGATATGGGACCTTGCCGTAGACGGATATGGGACCTTGCCATAGATGGATATGGGACCTTGCCATAGACGGATATGGGACCTTGCCATAGACGGATATGGGACCTTGCCATAGACGGATATGGGACCTTGCTGTAGACGGATATGGGACCTTGCCATAGATGGATATGGGACCTTGCCATAGACGGATATGGGACCTTGCTATAGACGGATATGGGACCTTGCCATAGATGGATATGGGACCTTGCCATAGACGGATATGGGACCTTGCCGTAGACGGATATGGGACCTTGCCATAGACGGATATGGGACCTTGCCATAGACGGATATGGGACCTTGCCATAGACGGATATGGGACCTTGCCATAGACGGATATGGGACCTTGCCATAGACGGATATGGGACCTTGCTGTAGACGGATATGGGACCTTGCCATACGGATATGGGACCTTGCCATAGACGGATATGGGACCTTGCCGATAGACGGATATGGGACCTTGCCATTAACGGATATGGGACCTTGCCGTAGACGGATATGGGACCTTGCCGATAGACGGATATGGGACCTTGCCATTAACGGATATGGGACCTTGCCATTAACGGATATGGGACCTTGCCATAGACGGATATGGGACCTTGCCGTAGACGGATATGGGACCTTGCTCGATAGACGGATATGGGACCTTGCCATAACGGATATGGGACCTTGCCGTAGACGGATATGGGACCTTGCCGATAGACGGATATGGGACCTTGCCATAACGGATATGGGACCTTGCCATAACGGATATGGACCTTGCATAGACGGATATGGGACCTTGCCATTAACGGATATGGGACCTTGCCGTACGGATATGGGACCTTGCCATACGGATATGGGACCTTGCCATAGACGGATATGGGACCTTGCCATTAACGGATATGGGACCTTGCCATAGACGGATATGGGACCTTGCCATAGACGGATATGGGACCTTGCCATAGACGGATATGGGACCTTGCCATTAGACGGATATGGGACCTTGCTGTAGACGGATATGGGACCTTGCCATAGACGGATATGGGACCTTGCCATAGACGGATATGGGACCTTGCCATTAGACGGATATGGGACCTTGCCATAGACGGATATGGGACCTTGCTGTAGACGGATATGGGACCTTGCCATAGACGGATATGGGACCTTGCCATAGACGGATATGGGACCTTGCCATAACGGATATGGGACCTTGCCATTAACGGATATGGGACCTTGCCATAGACGGATATGGGACCTTGCCGTAGACGGATATGGGACCTTGCCATAGACGGATATGGGACCTTGCCGTAGACGGATATGGGACCTTGCCATTAACGGATATGGGACCTTGCCATAGACGGATATGGGACCTTGCCATTAACGGATATGGGACCTTGCCATTAAAGGATATGGGACCTTGCCATTAACGGATATGGGACCTTGCCATAGACGGATATGGGACCTTGCCATTAACGGATATGGGACCTTGCTGTAGACGGATATGGGACCTTGCCATAGACGGATATGGGACCTTGCCATAACGGATATGGGACCTTGCCATAGACGGATATGGGACCTTGCCGTAGACGGATATGGGACCTTGCCATAGACGGATATGGGACCTTGCCATAGACGGATATGGGACCTTGCTGTAGACGGATATGGGACCTTGCCATAGACGGATATGGGACCTTGCCATTAGACGGATATGGGACCTTGCCATAGACGGATATGGGACCTTGCTGTAGACGGATATGGGACCTTGCCATAGACGGATATGGGACCTTGCCATAGACGGATATGGGACCTTGCCATAACGGATATGGGACCTTGCCGTAGACGGATATGGGACCTTGCCATAGACGGATATGGGACCTTGCCATTAACGGATATGGGACCTTGCCATAGACGGATATGGGACCTTGCCATTAACGGATATGGGACCTTGCCATTAACGGATATGGGACCTTGCCATAGACGGATATGGGACCTTGCCATTAACGGATATGGGACCTTGCTGTAGACGGATATGGGACCTTGCCATAGACGGATATGGGACCTTGCCATTAACGGATATGGGACCTTGCCATAGACGGATATGGGACCTTGCTGTAGACGGATATGGGACCTTGCCATAGACGGATATGGGACCTTGCCATAGACGGATATGGGACCTTGCCATTAACGGATATGGGACCTTGCTGTAGACGGATATGGGACCTTGCTGTAGACGGATATGGGACCTTGCTGTAGACGGATATGGGACCTTGCCATAGACGGATATGGGACCTTGCCATTAACGGATATGGGACCTTGCCATAGACGGATATGGGACCTTGCCATTAACGGATATGGGACCTTGCTGTAGACGGATATGGGACCTTGCCATAGACGGATATGGGACCTTGCCATTAACGGATATGGGACCTTGCCATAGACGGATATGGGACCTTGCTGTAGACGGATATGGGACCTTGCCATAGACGGATATGGGACCTTGCCATAGACGGATATGGGACCTTGCCATTAACGGATATGGGACCTTGCTGTAGACGGATATGGGACCTTGCCATAGACGGATATGGGACCTTGCCATTAACGGATATGGGACCTTGCCATAGACGGATATGGGACCTTGCTGTAGACGGATATGGGACCTTGCCATAGACGGATATGGGACCTTGCTGTAGACGGATATGGGACCTTGCCATAGACGGATATGGGACCTTGCCATTAACGGATATGGGACCTTGCTGTAGACGGATATGGGACCTTGCCATAGACGGATATGGGACCTTGCCATTAACGGATATGGGACCTTGCCATAGACGGATATGGGACCTTGCTGTAGACGGATATGGGACCTTGCCATAGACGGATATGGGACCTTGCCATAGACGGATATGGGACCTTGCCATTAACGGATATGGGACCTTGCCATTAACGGATATGGGACCTTGCCATAGACGGATATGGGACCTTGCTGTAGACGGATATGGGACCTTGCCATAGACGGATATGGGACCTTGCCGTAGACGGATATGGGACCTTGCCATTAACGGATATGGGACCTTGCCATAGACGGATATGGGACCTTGCCATTAACGGATATGGGACCTTGCCATTAAAGGATATGGGACCTTGCCATTAACGGATATGGGACCTTGCCATAGACGGATATGGGACCTTGCCATTAACGGATATGGGACCTTGCTGTAGACGGATATGGGACCTTGCCATACGGATATGGGACCTTGCCATAGACGGATATGGGACCTTGCCATTAACGGATATGTAACCTTGACATAGACGGATATGGGACCTTGCCGTAGACGGATATGGGACCTTGCCATACGGATATGGGACCTTGCCATAGACGGATATGGGACCTTGCCGTAGACGGATATGGGACCTTGCCATTAACGGATATCGGACCTTGCTGTAGACGGATATGGGACCTTTCCATACGGATATGGGACCTTGCCATTAACGGATATGGGACCTTGCCGTAGACGGATCTGGGACCTTGCCATAGACGTATATGGGACCTTGCCATAGACGGAAATGGGAGCTTGCTGTAGACGAATATGGGACCTTGCCATAGACGGATATGGGACCTTGCCATTAACGGATATGTGACCTTGCCATAGACGGATATGGGACCTTGCCATTAACGGATATGGGACCTTGCCGTACAAGGATATGGGACCTTGCCATACGGATAAGGGACCTTGCCATAGACGGATAAGGGACCTTGCCATTAACGGATATGGGACCTTGCCGTAGACGAATATGAGACCTTGCCATACGGATATGGGACCTTGCCATTAACGGATATGGGACCTTGCCATTAACGGATATGGGACCTTGCTGTAGACGGATATGGGACCTTGCCATTAACGGATATGTGACCTTGCCATAGACGGATATGGGACCTTGCCATTAACGGATATGGGACCTTGCCATAGACGGATATGGGACCTTGCCATTAACGGATATGGGACCTTGCCGTAGACGGATATGGGACCTTGCTGTAGACGGATATGGGACCTTGCTGTAGACGGATAGACGGATATGGGACCTTGCCATACGGATATGGGACCTTGCCGTAGACGGATATGGGACCTTGCCATACGGATATGGGACCTTGCTGTAGACGGATATGGGACCTTGCCATACGGATATGGGACCTTGCCGTAGACGGATATGGGACCTTGCCGTAGACGGATAAGGGACCTTGCCGTAGACGGATATGGGACCTTGCCATTAACGGATATGGGACCTTGCCGTAGACGGATATGGGACCTTGCCATTAACGGATATGGGACCTTGCTGTAGACGGATATGGGACCTTGCCATTAACGGATATGGGACCTTGCTGTAGACGGATATGGGACCTTGCCATTAACGGATATGGGACCTTGCCGTAGACGGATATGGGACCTTGCTGTAGACGGATATGGGACCTTGCCATTAACGGATATGGGACCTTGCCGTAGACGGATATGGGACCTTGCTGTAGACGGATATGGGACCTTGCTGTAGACGGATATGGGACCTTGCCATACGGATATGGGACCTTGCTGTAGACGGATATGGGACCTTGCCATACGGATATGGGACCTTGCCGTAGACGGATAAGGGACCTTGCCGTAGACGGATATGGGACCTTGCCATTAACGGATATGGGACCTTGCCGTAGACGGATATGGGACCTTGCCATTAACGGATATGGGACCTTGCTGTAGACGGATATGGGACCTTGCCATTAACGGATATGGGACCTTGCTGTAGACGGATATGGGACCTTGCCATTAACGGATATGGGACCTTGCCGTAGACGGATATGGGACCTTGCTGTAGACGGATATGGGACCTTGCTGTAGACGGATAGACGGATATGGGACCTTGCCATACGGATATGGGACCTTGCCGTAGACGGATATGGGACCTTGCCATACGGATATGGGACCTTGCTGTAGACGGATATGGGACCTTGCCATACGGATATGGGACCTTGCCGTAGACGGATATGGGACCTTGCCGTAGACGGATATGGGACCTTGCCATTAACGGATATGGGACCTTGACATAGATGGATATGGGACCTTGCCATTAACGGATATGGGACCTTGACATAGATGGATATGGGACCTTGCCATAGACGGATATGGGACCTTGCTGTAGACGGATATGGGACCTTTCCATGACGGATATGGGACCTTGCCGTAGACGGATAAGGGACCTTGCCATTAACGGATATGGGACCTTGCTGTAGACGGATATGAGACCTTTCCATACGGATATGGGACCTTGCCATTAACGGATATGGGACCTTGCCATTAACGGATATGGGACCTTGCCGTAGACGGA
Source organism: Nemertoderma westbladi (assembly GCA_032718475.1). NCBI lineage: Eukaryota > Metazoa > Xenacoelomorpha > Nemertodermatida > Nemertodermatidae > Nemertoderma > Nemertoderma westbladi. The sequence goes on along the minus strand of JAUCBJ010000961.1, from coordinate 47,437 downwards.
TAAGGGACCTTGCCATTAACGGATATGGGACCTTGCTGTAGACGGATATGAGACCTTTCCATACGGATATGGGACCTTGCCATTAACGGATATGGGACCTTGCCATTAACGGATATGGGACCTTGCTGTAGACGGATATGGGACCTTGCCGTAGACGGATCTGGGACCTTGCCATAGACGTATATGGGACCTTGCCATAGACGGAAATGGGACCTTGCTGTAGACGAATATGGGACCTTTCCATACGGATATGGGACCTTGCCATTAACGGATATGGGACCTTGCTGTAGACGGATATGGGACCTTGCCATTAACGGATATGGGACCTTGCCATTAACGGATATGGGACCTTGCCATTAACGGATATGGGACCTTGCCATACGGATATGGGACCTTGCCGTAGACGGATCTGGGACCTTGCCATAGACGTATATGGGACCTTGCCATAGACGGAAATGGGACCTTGCTGTAGACGAATATGGGACCTTGCCATAGACGGATATGGGACCTTGCCATTAACGGATAATAATAATAATAATAATAATATTGGTTATTTATATAGCGCTTTATTATGCTCGGCATACTCAAAGCGCTTTTATTATCATTACCCCAGCAAAGCCAGGTTCCCATTATACCGCTGGGTTGACGTAGGCACTAATGTCTAAAGTATCTTGCCTAGGGACACAACAGTGCGAAATTTCTACAGCCTTTAGTCGGATTCGAACCTGCGCCACCAAACACTATTGTGTAAGCAGTTCAGGCGCCATATCCACTCGGACACTGCGACAGGATATGGGACCTTGCCATACGGATATGGGACCTTGCCATTAACGGATATGTGACCTTGCCATAGACGGATATGGGACCTTGCCATAGACGGATATGGGACCTTGCCATTAACGGATATGGGACCTTGCCATTAACGGATAGGGGACCTTGCCATAGACGGATATGGGACCTTGCCATTAACGGATATGGGACCTTGCTGTAGACGGATATGGGACCTTGCCATAGACGGATATGGGACCTTGCCATACGGATATGGGACCTTGCCATTAACGGATATGGGACCTTGCCATTAACGGATATGGGACCTTGCCGTAGACGGATATGGGACCTTGCCATTAACGGATATGGGACCTTGCCATACGGATATGGGACCTTGCCATTAACGGATATGGGACCTTGCCATTAACGGATATGGGACCTTGCTGTAGGCGACGGGAAGGATTGCGTGGAAGGAAAACTTATTAGTCAAAACAAATCGATGTTTCCCTTTTATCACACCTTAATTTTTTGACTCGGCAAATGATGGATGCAGTAACTTTTATTCCTCACATTTTTCGTATATAAATATTAAAAATTAAAAAACTTTATCAACAATTTATTCCAAATCATTCACGGTCTTCCATTTTCTAGATTTCACTTACAGGGACTTTGCAGAAGATCCAATCGTTTAGGATGCCCCTTCCTGCTTTTATTGGTTAAACTTTTATTCAATTATTTGTTTATTGTTGTTACAACTTTTTCTCCCTCTATCTGCTGTCGGTGAGAAAATAAGTCTTTCTATTGGCTTTCCAAGTAGGCCTATTCAAATAGTTAAATCAAGCAATATAAATTAATATTTATTACATGTGATATTTACATTTGTGATTTAATTTACAAAAAACAAAAACAAGTTATTTATTAACTAAATTAGTTTGTGAGAAAAAAACAAGTTTAGTTTTACTCAATAAATTAATGAGTTACGAATTCCAATGAATCTAAGAGTACATTGACGGGGCTTATACTGCTACCATCGCATTGGAGTAGACTTCCTAAAAGCGCTCGTTGGATTGGCTGTGGTTACTGGCGCCCCCTAGCGAGGCGAGACTGGACTGCTTAGCAGCCGCGTCCACGTTGGGGGGAGGGTTGTTACTGCCGCCAGGGGGCGCTTCTCGAGTGGGGGAGAAGGGAGTCGAGTCGGAAGTTGGAATGGGTTTACTCTCCGTAGGTTTACTTTCAGTCGGTTTACTCTCTGTCGGTTTACTGTCCGTGGGTTTGGGCGTCCAGTTGAGCCGTTCACTAACCCCCAGCTCGACGCCCAACCGCGCCGCAGTGGCCACCACCTCGGGACTCAACGCCCGCATCTCCGTCTCTCCCATCCCCCCGAGCGCCGCGTTCATCGCGTCCAACGCCGCCACCGCCGCATCCCGTCGCCCTCGCGACCGGAGGAACACCGCGAAGTTGAGTTGCACGTAAACCAGATCGGCGGCGCTCGCGGCGATCTGCGCGGCTCGTCGGTAGGCGATCAACGCGTTATCCGCGTCGTCTAGACGCGTCAGCGCGACCGCGAGTAACATAAACATCCGTGGCGAACCGCCGTGGGCGTTGACCCCGGCGTTGAGCGCCTGGAACGCGGACGCGGGCTGCTGCATAAACAGATAGACCAACCCGAGGTTGTACAGAATCTTCCAGTCCGTAGGAGCCAAATAAACCGCGCGTTTCAGACACGAGATCGCGGCCACGGGTTTCCGCTTTCCGTAGAAACACATGGCGATGTTACTCCAGAGGGCGGCTGACTCCGGCATGTGGACTGCGCCGACTCGGTACTTAGTGAGCGCCACATCGAAGTCGGCACAGCCCTGCATTACCGAGCCGACGGCCATGACCGCGCGGCTGTGTGTCGGATCGTAGGTCATCGCGGTGCCGAGACACTCGAAGGCCTTGGTCGGGACGCCCAACTCGAGGTAAAGTAAACCCAGTTCGGTGAGCAGCTCCACGTTCTCGGGGAATTGTTCCACAGCCTTGGTATAAACTTCTACCGCGCTCTCTTTATCGCCTTCCTCTAAGAATATGTTGGCCAGGACGGTGAATGAAGTCTCGTGTCGGATGCCGGAGATCGCCTTTCCTATGTAGGTCTTTGCGACTTCGAACTCTTTCTGGAACATGTGGCAGACCGCGAGGTTGTGGTTGACTTCCCAGTCATCCAGGCCGCACTGTTTGAGCGCCTGGTTGAACGTGTCGATGGCGGCTTTATGGCGGCCTAGCAGGAACAACGACCGACCGCATTGTTTGAGATACTCACCCGCTGTTGGGTTTATTACCGTACAGCCCTGGAAACACTCCAACGATTCGAGAATCTTTCCTTCTTTTCGGAGGATTAAACCTTTCACTAGGAGGGCGTATTCGCAGAAACCCCCTGACTCCCGAAGTTGCTCTGCTATAACTTCCTTACATTTTTCGTAATCCTTATTTATGTAGTCGAGATGGATGAGGTAATTTCGACCTTCGAATAACGGTAACTCGGGGGGTTTTGTCTTTGCACCGGTTTTTGTTGCGGATTTTATCGAAGTTGTTGCGAAATCCTTTGAGGTCGCTTTTGCGGGAAGTTCGTTTGGCGGTTTGGGAATCGCGTCTGGGGCTAATAGCGCCTCAGCTTCAGCGTTAACTGCCAATTCGGACATTTATCTATCTATATAAAGAAATCAACCTCAATTTACGGAAAACGAAAATCGAACTGATGAGCAAGATGCCATAGGCCTACGTGATGTATGTGTGTATTTATTGCATGGTCCTACAGATACAGCCTTACCTGATCTATCTGCCGTCTATAATATTTATATTAGACGTAAGTCAGAATAATGCGGCTTTACCGGTAACGCTAACGCGCGAATTAACAAAGCGACCTGTCTGTCAGTATCCCGAACATTTCAGCATTTTTTAAAGATCAATCTATCCTATTATTCTGCAGATTTAATTTACCTGACGGTTTGGATTTCAGGGTCCACTTGGATGTAGACAGCTCTTTTACACCGGTTTCTTGCACCGGTACTGAGACATCAACTTGCCTGACTGTGGTATTAATTCTGTTTTGTATCTAATATTGTTTTAGGTGTTACTTGGCAACGCGCCAGCTGAAATTTTATATAATTTTATTTATATATATTATATTAATAATAATTATTAATAATACCTTTTTTGGTGAATTAAATAAATATATATTACAATTTTTATAAAGTTAATTTAATTTAATATTTTTTTTACTTTAATAGTAAAATAATAACTATTTTTATTAAATAATTTATTTACAATCAAATGTATTCGTTTATTGTTTTGGTTAGAAACTCAGTCACTGTAACCTGCTCTTGTACCATAATAGAATAAGTGAAAAGTACACTAAAACAGGTTGTTCAGTGGAAATTCCCACCCTCAAGTAGATAGTTGCAAAAAAAAGGCATTTAAGCAATTACGATTGCTCACATTCAGTAACAGTCAGCAGTCACGACTTAATCTGACATACCTTAAATTAGGTATTGGACGCAAAAGTTGTGCCAAAAGGACGCCCTAAAATCTAGATACAGATCCAATGGATAAATATGGTAATTTTAAATTAATGAATTTGTGATTCCGTGGGATTTGGAATTTATTATTTAGACTTATACTGTTGAATCATTATTTTCTACAGCGTATTTTTATAGAGTTTATCTAAAACCAATAGCAGTTGAAGAACAAGTGAGCGGCCTTTTCTAAAACCGTACTGAGCGCGATGATAAAGTGGACGAAAATGGCTGTAAATTGGCATGTAGATACATCGTTCTAGAACTTTCTAGAGGATAGCAAGTAAAGATATTGGACGGTAAAGCGGTACTGGAGTTATATTGCCCTTCTTATGTCGTGATGATATTGATGCATGTTTTCATTCTAGTGGAAAGTAACAGTTAAAACACTAAAAATAATGCAGCTAAAGATGGTGCTAGTTGTACGCTTAATTGTTGGAGGAAACGTGGTGGTAAGTGATCGGGGCCTCTGGCTTTGGTAACATTTAGTGATGTTAGGAGTAGTTGTACAGTGGATACAGACACATCGTAGTCGTCAATAAAATTATCGTGGTAGGGATCCTCAGTGGGGGATAATGTTGGAGGAGTAATTGCTGCTGTTTTTATTGCTGGCTTTTTGTAAACTGAGTGGAAGAATTCGGAAAAAAGGTCAGCTTGTTCTGCCGGTGTACATACAGTATAACCATTATAAGTTACAAGAGGTGGTATAGCACTGGTGTTACGCACAGATTTGAAGTATTTATAGAGTTGGCGTCTTAGGAAAGGAATGGGATGTCCACCATGCTTATTCGCTCCATGAGGCCACCAAAGCACAATATTGTTTGGCTGGCCCTCACGAATAAATGAAAACAAATAAGTTGGTGCCAGTTCCCAAGAAGGGCAACCTAACACTCTATGGTTCTTTTCGGGGAATCTCATTGATCTCGATTGCTGCAAAACTATACAATAGAATTCTATTAAATCGCATCAGGGATCCCATTGAGAGACTGCTCCGTGGAAATCAGAATGGGTTCCGTAAAGTTCGTGGGACCATGGAGCCCATTTTTGCACTTAGAAGGATAATTGAAGAGTTATCAAAGAAGAAAGCCAGGCATCTGACTGTTATCTTTGTTGACTTCTTCAAGGCCTTTGATTCAGTCTCTCGCTCACGTATGTTCAGCATACTTTCATTATATGGGATTCCTGATGAAATTATTGCAGCAATGATATCAGTACCGGTATACGATGGTTCGACAACATTTGTGTCTACTGTTGGTGGTGATACAGAAAAATTCGAAGATATATGGGGAGTATTCCAGGGAGACACACTTGCGCCATTATTGTTCATAATTATGGGTTACTATGTTTTACACATGTCCTTAGATCATCATAATGATGATGGGGTAATGGTAATTCCACCTACTGGCTCCAGAAGTCGAGGAAATCCTGCCAAGTACGCTCAGAATCACTAGAGGGAGCCCAACGGCTCCTCAGCTCATTAGAACAGGTTGCTTCTAGAGTCGGTCCTTTTATTAACTCTAAAAAGACCAAAATTTTGACAGTTAACTTTGAAAGTCCTCAGCAAATCTCTGACCGGATGAGCATAATCTCAAAGGTTGGCATGCTTGAGCATGTGGACGACTTCTGTTACCTGGTATCATGGATCCGGAAGTCAGGTGAGAACCTTCGAATACGTAAAGGAAAGGCATGGACAGCATTGAATAGGCTTTCCAGGATTTGGAAGTCACATAGAATTCATCGGAAACTTAGGTCCGATTATTTAGAGCAGCAGCACTATTTATACTATTTATACTGTAATTACGTTTTATAATAAATTGTTCTGTACATTACATCTTTATCGTTGAGTCGGACATTGTCACGCTCTCGGTAAAGTTGTACATGTACATAGTGTAATTACGTTTTATATTGGTTTTAGGTTAGCGTAGTGTAATATTGTATTTGTAACCAAGTAACATAAAGGACCCCCTTGGAAATAAGCTGCAAAGCTTTAGGGGTAATCCTATATGTTATGTTGGACAATACCTTTATACCGGTACATTGTTTGGTGTATTTGTTATTGCTTTTACATAATGTATAAATAAATCTATCAATCTATCAGTAGTTCCAGCATCCCATGCTGGGCTCTAACTGCTGAGGACACGAAATCTCTGGATGGCACATTCACAAGAATGATACGCGGGTTCATTGTGTCAAGTACAATGCACACAGCTCCAACCAGACACTATATTGCCACTATATTGCTTTCGCCGTGAGGACCAGCCAGTGCATAATCTTGTGTTTTGGCGGCCTAATTGAGTGAATAAGCATGGTGGACAGCCCGTGACGTTCTTGAGACGCATCTTAAAGGACACTGGCCTTGAAGATGCGGATGATCTAGCAAATGTCATGGGTGATAGGGAGTTGTGGAGGCGCAACTTTGTCGACAAGCCGGCACAACATTCTTAATATATATGTAATATATACATATAATGCAGCTAGTAGTAGTAGTAGTAGTAGTAGTAGTAGTAGTAGTAGTAGTAGTAGTAGTAGTAGTAGTAGTAGTAGTAGTAGTAGTAGTAGTAGTAGTAGTAGTAGTAGTAGTAGTAGTAGTAGTAGTAGTAGTAGTAGTAGTAGTAGTAGTAGTAGTAGTAGTAGTAGTAGTAGTAGTAGTAGTAGTAGTAGTAGTAGTAGTAGTAGTAGTAGTAGTAGTAGTAGTAGTAGTAGTAGTAGTAGTAGTAGTAGTAGTAGTAGTAGTAGTAGTAGTAGTAGTAGTAGTAGTAGTAGTAGTAGTAGTAGTAGTAGTAGTAGGGTCCTCACCGCGAAAGCAATGTCCTGCAAAGCGGAGGCGGTTCCGTTCAAGTGTCAAGCTGGGGGAGACCAATAAAAGAGTCTGATTTGAGGTGTGTTCATTGTACTTGACACAGTGAACCCGACGTAGCATTCTTGTGAATGTGCCATCCAGAGATTAGGTGTGCTCAGCAGTTAGAGCCCAGCATGGACTCCCCGCGATTAGTTCGCCTACGATAAGTGGTTAAAACATCTAACATTCCTTAGGGAGGATAGAACGCTTAAGCGCTTCATATTTGTCTCCAGCTGATATAGAGAACGGCGGGAGGGGTAATTGGAACAGTTGAAGCAGCCCATTGAAACAAAATTCGCACTCTATTGAACAAAGTTCCCCACCTATTTGAACAAAGTTCGCAAACGTCAAGTTTAGAACAACGTACCGTCCACCCGAAGGTCTCACACCATCCCTTCAATGAGAAAGTTCATTGAAACTCTTCGCCCCACCCACTGAACTCCACATTAAGAAAATTATTATATTTATTTCTCTGGGAATTTTATTACTACGAGTTAGTAAATCCAATATCACAAATCACAAGATTTAACCATAAATGTTTGAGTTAATTAAGGCATTTAAGTTAAACTGACAACAAACGATAATTATTGTCCTACAATGTGGTAGGTAGGATGATACCGAAATACAACGGTTGTCATGGTTACAACATCAACCTACCAATAGTGGTTGTAAATTAGAACAAGTAAATCGTGAGTAGCGTCAAAGAGATAATATAAGGTAGACAGAGCAACCAATCAGATAACTGATTGGATTACAGAGCATCCAATCAGATAACTGATTGGGTTATTCAATGAAATGGCACAATGTAAACCAAAACAAGGTAGACTTCAATGTGCACAATGTTGTAGTAACTGTTAACAAATTGGATTACAACGCTTGTTGCTATGGGTTACCGAAAATATAATTATTTATAGGAAAAAATGTTAACATTCTCAAAAATATAAGCAGCAACAATTAAAGAAATAATCGATTTTGTTGAGAAATCAAATCGTCCAATAGGATTCCAAAGTTAAAGTTGTATACAGTTGATTATTGATGTCGTATGTTCTAGAATGTTAACACTTATTTCCACAATATTTATCACTTAATTAATTAAGCAAATCAATTAGCAAAAAATAAAATTAATATATAATTTGCACATTGTTTACTAAATAAATAACTTATAACTATTCCAGGAATTGAAATACAATTGAAGGCCTAAAATGATAGAATTTGCAACACAGGGCAATAATAATGCATATCATACGTACATATCACGCAAGTAATAACAAGTGCGCTGGCATTAAGTCAAAATATGTATCCCAGAGAATATACCATACAAACTCAACACGCATTCCCGCATACATACATTGATACACACAACACGCACACTTAAACACTCCAAAATGAATGTTCATATTCCAGTCAATCAATATACGTTGTTCTATATTATTTTGTCTTCGCCAATTTTCTCATTTAGATGACAAAAAGTCTATCTCTATTAGTATTAATTCAAACATATTTAATACCAAACAACTTGTTGCTAACAGCATTGGCGATGTCTATGCCTGTAGCACCGCTGTATTGTGAATGACGATAGCAGCATACATTTGTTCTGATGTTAAAAACCGGTATAATTACTGTGTAGATATAGTAAACTATAATACGTAGGTACATAGAGAAACAAGACGACAGTGTATGAAAGTAATACTAAGTAATACGTACAGAACGAACACACTACAAGTATAGAAAGTATTGAATTATTAATTTATAGTATTTTATCAAACACGTTCGTGGGGTCTTCGCGCAGCACGAGACTAGCTACGTACGTACCAAATTTGGTTTAATTTAATCTGTGATTGACCGACTTATTTCGGTTTTTATCAAAAGTCTGAAACTACCGGTACCGACTGGCAGACTGTCTCATTTTTGACCAAACTCCAGATTATTTACGTATCTGTCGTAGCTGACGTCAGACTGCATGATTTTTCACCAAACTTTATAAACTTTCCCTCTATTACTTACCTTATCATACCAGACAGACGGACAGACAGACGGACGGACAGACAGACCGACAGACGGACGGACATGCATCATTTACCCTATATGAACCGAATGCCAAGGCTCGCCATCTAGGTGTCTCACCCAACTGTGTAACACAAGAAACCAAGATATCCATGTAATTCTTTACCCATTTTGGTAAATTATGATGTTATTTTTGTAATATTTGGTTGGTTAATACATGATTTTTACAAAACTACAATTACAATATGAAACTCAAAACTAATAATAACCTTCCTTACATCCAATGGTAATACAAAACATTTTAACATGACGAATTATTAATAGTTACTAAATTGGTAACTTTAATTTAAATTTAAATTAAAATTTAAATAATTTGATGTAGAATGTGGTTGCCGATGTTATAGAGTATGTTACGAAGTTTAAAGACTCAACGATTTCAATTGAATATATTTCGTAGTACAAAAATCTTCTTCAAATTTAATTAAGATAAAATAGAACAGTAGATCTCCTACGTTAACTACAACGCATATATTATTATACTACCTAACTTAGCTCATTTATTATATAGAAAAAAGTAAGTTTAAGGTGATAAAACATCACACCTATGTAGTATGTACTTAATGTTTTGGTTGTAATTAATATCTACGTCATATTTATTATAAATTATAATAATGAATCAATATACGTAAGGCTTACATAAACAGAAAGAAGAGAACGACACATGAACAGACTGGATGTAAACTGAAAAAATTTAGGAGAATAAATCGTTTGACTAAATAACGAAAAATCAACAAACGCATAATTACATAGGGTTGGGTAACTCATCTTTAAAAAATAATAATACGATATGGGGGAAAATTAACAAACAAAACGTGTTGATTTTTAAATTAGACAACGGAATGCTAGATATATAGAAGGGTAATGCTAGATGCTAGGTAGACTAGCATCAATTACTCGTCTCTTCTCTATATATCTAGCATTCCATGATTCTATAGACAAACGATATTTTCTACAAAAGAATCTAAAATAGTAAATTATAATAATATATTTACTTACGTACGTACATATGGTATTCGTATTCTTTGCGAATAAAATACACCTCAATTATTTAACGAATAAACCAGGTATAAAAATAGAAATATTGTTTGACCCTGTCAGCAGAGCAGACAGGGTTTCATATAGAAAAAAAAAACACAACTCAACCGATAAACCATAATATCCCACAGCCTCAATTCATTTATATCGTTAAATTTAATGAAAATCCGCACTCCAATGAGCAGCCATCATTATTGTAGGGATTGTTGGATTAAATGAATACATTTTACGTCGAAATTTCAGAAAAATGCAAACAAGAATTTAATTCGCAGATATGTGTTGCGGCCAAAGGCTAGCGAATAAAGTGGACCCCCGTTTACAATAACATTCTAGAACAATGTTCATACCAATAACATTAACATTCTAGAACAATGTTTAACAGTATGATTCTAGAAAAATGTTCATATCGATAACACCAGCATTCTAGAACAAAGTTAATATCGATAACACGAGCATTCTAGAACATTAGTCATATCAATAACATTCTAGAACATTAGTCATATCAATAACATTCTAGAACATTAGTCATATCAATAACATTCTAGAACAATGTTACTATAACGTCAGCTATAAAATTTCCTGAGCGGGAGTTCCGATGAACGGGTAACCACGGGTAACTAATAAAGAATATTGACGAGTCAATTAATTCAATATTGTAAAAGATCGATTATAATTTGCGATCGAGTAGATCATTAATTTATATGAGAAGCCGTTATTGATGCGTTGGTATAAAATGGGTCTTTGTTGTAGCGATTAGACAGACAGTCGAACAAAATAAAGATATACATAATACTAAATGATTAATTTACCAATATTAATAACTTTGTTAAAACAAATTATATGGTAATTATGCAATAAGTCAAATTACAATTGAATAATCCTAAATTCGCTTTGAAAGAGCGAAAAAAAAAGACAAATACGTAGGTATGTAATATTAATTAACAAAGACAAAGTAAAAAATTGAACAATTAAAAAATAATATTTAATTTCAATAGTTTTTCCACAGCCAATTCCAAATAACATCCTACGGTACCGAGAACTATATAAATTTAGGTACAACACATTTTTATTGTTTAATTTTTCGGAATAATATGACATTTTATATTTTTTTTTGTCACATTATAAATATTAATTAGGAAAAATTACATTAGCACGTTATAAGATCAGAGTTTAGTTTTTTTTAAACAAAACACACATGTCAGACGCGTTAATATGGTCCGGACACCATGTTATTATTATTAACGTCCTCAAAAAAAAATGCGAAAAATATTTTGGAGGTTAAAAAAGTGTTGTATATACCGGTAAGATAATTTTAAGGGCTTTGATAATGATAGTAAATGTAATGATAATGAAAATATAATGTTAACAATCCGGCCGTTATTTTAACACACAGCTGTTTTCTGCACCATCAGTAACATATTACTCTAATACGAGAGTGAGACATTTCAATTTCTAATAAGTAATAATATAATATATTTACAATAAAATATTAATTCCCCAGAACAAATATGTCGCAGAATCCTATTTGTTGATGAGAATTTAACGCGCCAGTCAACTTACCATAGAAAAGGGAGTGTTTGTAAATAATATTTAGGGAAATAAAGTGGAATAAAAAAAGGGGTTAACCGCGTAATCTACGAATTACTGCAATAAATTTGATTAAATTTTCATTCCTAAATCCCGCCACGTATACAGTTGGGTCTACAAGCCACGTAAACAGTTGGGTCTACAAGCCACGTATACAGCTGGGTCTACAAGCCACGTAAACAGCTGGGTCTACAAGCCACGTAAACAGTTGGGTCTACAAGCCACGTAAACAGTTGGGTCTACAAGCCACGTAAACAGTTGGGTCTACAAGCCACGTAAACAGCTGGGTCTACAAGCCTCGTAAACAGCTGGGTCTACAAGCCACGTATACAGCTGGGTCTACAAGCCACGTATACAGCTGGGTCTACAAGCCACGTAAACAGCTGGGTCTACAAGCCACGTATACAGCTGGGTCTACAAGCCACGTAAACAGCTGGGTCTACAAGCCTCGTAAACAGTTGGGTCTACAAGCCACGTAAACAGTTGGGTCTACAAGCCACGTATACAGCTGGGTCTACAAGCCACGTAAACAGCTGGGTCTACAAGCCACGTAAACAGTTGGGTCTACAAGCCACGTAAACAGTTGGGTCTACAAGCCACGTAAACAGCTGGGTCTACAAGCCTCGTAAACAGTTGGGTCTACAAGCCTCGTAAACAGTTGGGTCTACAAGCCACGTAAACAGCTGGGTCTACAAGCCACGTAAACAGTTGGGTCTACAAGCCACGTATACAGTTGGGTCTACAAGCCACGTAAACAGCTGGGTCTACAAGCCTCGTAAACAGTTGGGTCTACAAGCCACGTAAACAGCTGGGTCTACAAGCCTCGTAAACAGTTGGGTCTACAAGCCACGTAAACAGCTGGGTCTACAAGCCACGTAAACAGCTGGGTCTACAAGCCACGTAAACAGTTGGGTCTACAAGCCACGTAAACAGCTGGGTCTACAAGCCTCGTAAACAGTTGGGTCTACAAGCCACGTAAACAGTTGGGTCTACAAGCCACGTAAACAGTTCGGTCTACAAGCCACGTAAACAGTTCGGTCTACAAGCCACGTATACAGCTGGGTCTACAAGCCACGTAAACAGCTGGGTCTACAAGCCTCGTAAACAGTTGGGTCTACAAGCCACGTAAACAGTTGGGTCTACAAGCCACGTAAACAGTTCGGTCTACAAGCCACGTAAACAGCTGGGTCTACAAGCCACGTAAACAGCTGGGTCTACAAGCCACGTAAACAGTTGGGTCTACAAGCCACGTAAACAGTTCGGTCTACAAGCCACGTAAACAGCTGGGTCTACAAGCCACGTAAACAGCTGGGTCTACAAGCCACGTATACAGCTGGGTCTACAAGCCACGTAAACAGCTGGGTCTACAAGCCACGTATACAGCTGGGTCTACAAGCCACGTAAACAGCTGGGTCTACAAGCCACGTATACAGCTGGGTCTACAAGCCACGTAAACAGCTGGGTCTACAAGCCACGTAAACAGCTGGGTCTACAAGCCACGTATACAGCTGGGTCTACAAGCCACGTAAACAGCTGGGTCTACAAGCCACGTAAACAGCTGGGTCTACAAGCCACGTATACAGCTGGGTCTACAAGCCACGTATACAGCTGGGTCTACAAGCCACGTATACAGCTGGGTCTACAAGCCACGTATACAGCTGGGTCTACAAGCCACGTATACAGCTGGGTCTACAAGCCACGTAAACAGCTGGGTCTACAAGCCACGTATACAGCTGGGTCTACAAGCCACGTATACAGCTGGGTCTACAAGCCACGTATACAGCTGGGTCTACAAGCCACGTATACAGCTGGGTCTACAAGCCACGTATACAGCTGGGTCTACAAGCCACGTAAACAGCTGGGTCTACAAGCCACGTATACAACTGGGTCTACAAGCCACGTATACAGCTGGGTCTACAAGCCACGTATACAGCTGGGTCTACAAGCCACGTAAACAGCTGGGTCTACAAGCCACGTATACAGCTGGGTCTACAAGCCACGTAAACAGCTGGGTCTACAAGCCACGTATACAGCTGGGTCTACAAGCCACGTATACAGCTGGGTCTACAAGCCACGTATACAGCTGGGTCTACAAGCCACGTATACAGCTGGGTCTACAAGCCACGTATACAGCTGGGTCTACAAGCCACGTATACAGCTGGGTCTACAAGCCACGTATACAGCTGGGTCTACAAGCCACGTATACAGCTGGGTCTACAAGCCACATACAGCTGGGTCTACAAGCCACGTATACAGCTGGGTCTACAAGCCACGTATACAGCTGGGTCTACAAGCCACGTAAACAGCTGGGTCTACAAGCTAGCGCGTGTGGCTAAATATCCTGTTAATTATTAATACGATCTCAGCTCTAGACTTAAAAAAAGTAATCAGAGTAAAATAAAGTTAATCAATTTTTTTAACCCCTCGCCCACCCTTTGTTTCGTATTTAACTATTTCGCAAACTGCGGATTTTTGTTTCTGAACTTTTTCGAAAAAATGTTACTTACGTGCAAGAGAAGCGGGCCTAACAAACACACCTCCCACCACCAATAAGTGAGAACTTATTAAACCAAACAAACCCCATCCTAGAATATAATGACAAACGTAAACAAATATTCCAAAAGAAAATACTGTCTAGAGAGATTATACATTGTAAATGTTACGTATACCCCATAATACCCCTCACCCCACTCTATGCGTTAATAATATTTGTAACTGTTTTTGTACATTTTAATAATTACTTTTTATATATAAAAAAATAAATCTATCGACCTATTAATAACAGAGTGGACCACAGGAGTTGACGGTACTATAATAGCACGCGAGTTAAACAAACATACCGTCGATAGTATGACGTCATGGGAATCTTGCACCACCCAATCTAGCGGGTTTATAAAGTCAACAACAACGTCACAGACTCAATTGTTAAACAAACAAACAAACAACAACAAATATAACATTGTTACGGCGTTGATGAGAGTCGGCATAGGGAATCGTTTACAGCCCAGAAAAGGTAAGCGAATAATTTATGTGACATGCGCGGGGTGGTGAATTCCCTTAAACTCATCTCAAATACGAAATTAATAAAGGCGGCAGCACAAAAAATGCACATAATATTAATATCAACTCTCCTAGAAGTAGGCCGAAAGCAGTGCAGCGCAAAACAACCCGGAAGTAGTGTCCTTCCTACTTCCCGGAAATAGTATGACGTCATATAACTTCCATGAAACAATACCCGGAAGTAGTGCGTCCTTCCTATAACCCGGAAGTAGAATGACGTCATATAACTTCCATGAAACCGTGAAACACTACCCGGAAGTAGTGCGTCCTTCCTATAACCCGGAAGTAGGATGACGTCATATAACTTCCAAGAAACCGTGAAACACTACACGGAAGTAGTGCGTCCTTCCGATAACCCGGAAGTAGGATGACGTCATATAACTTCCAAGAAACCGTGAAACACTACACGGAAGTAGTGCGTCCTTCCGATAACCCGGAAGTAGGATGACGTCATATAACTTCCAAGAAACCGTGAAACACTACACGGAAGTAGTGCGTCCTTCCGATAACCCGGAAGTAGGATGACGTCATATAACTTCCAAGAAACCGTGAAACACTACCCGGAAGTAGTGCGTCCTTCCTATAACCCGGAAGTAGGATGACGTCATAACTTCCATGAAACCGTGAAACACTACCCGGAAGTAGTGCGTCCTTCCTATAACCCGGAAGTAGGATGACGTCATATAACTTCCAAGAAACCGTGAAACACTACACGGAAGTAGTGCGTCCTTCCGATAACCCGGAAGTAGGATGACGTCATATAACTTCCAAGAAACCGTGAAACACTACACGGAAGTAGTGCGTCCTTCCGATAACCCGGAAGTAGGATGACGTCATATAACTTCCAAGAAACCGTGAAACACTACACGGAAGTAGTGCGTCCTTCCTATAACCCGGAAGTAGGATGACGTCATATAACTTCCAAGAAACCGTGAAACACTACCCGGAAGTAGTGCGTCCTTCCTATAACCCGGAAGTAGGATGACGTCATATAACTCCCAAGAAACCGTGAAACACTACCCGGAAGTAGTGCGTCCTTCCTATAACCCGGAAATAGTATGACGTCATATAGCTTCCAAGAAACCGTGAAACACTACCCGGAAGTAGTGCGTCCTTCCTATAACCCGGAAGTAGGATGACGTCATATATCTTTCAAGAAACCGTGAAACACTACCCGGAAGTAGTGCGTCCTTCCTACAACCTGGAAATAGCATGACGTCATATAACTTCCAAGAAACCGTGAAACACTAGCAGGAAGTAGTGCGTCCTTCCTATAACCCGGAAGTAGGATGACGTCATATAACTCCCAAGAAACCGTGAAACACTACCCGGAAGTAGTGCGTCCTTCCTATAACCCGGAAATAGTATGACGTCATATAGCTTCCAAGAAACCGTGAAACACTACCCGGAAGTAGTGCGTCCTTCCTATAACCCGGAAGTAGGATGACGTCATATAACTTCCAAGAAACCGTGAAACACTACCCGGAAGTAGTGCGTCCTTCCTACAACCTGGAAATAGCATGACGTCATATAACTTCCAAGAAACCGTGAAACACTAGCAGGAAGTAGTGCGTCCTTCCTATAACCCGGAAGTAGGATGACGTCATATAACTCCCAAGAAACCGTGAAACACTACCCGGAAGTAGTGCGTCCTTCCTATAACCCGGAAATAGTATGACGTCATATAACTTCCAAGAAACCGTGAAATACTACCCGGAAGTAGTGCGTCCTTCCTATAACCCGGAAATAGTATGACGTCATATAACTTCCAAGAAACCGGTGACATAACACAACCCGGAGCGCCCTTCACTATTTCAATATGCATAATTTAACTTTTAAAAAAATAATAACATCATCATAAAATTGACATTTTACCACCTCTGGTAGCCATGACCACCACACATTGTCAAAGAATATGTTTTAGACCAGACAAATACCTAAATGTGCACCGCCGATCTGTCACTTTACAATAACACAGCACAGCACGCCATGTAAATCACGTCATCAACAACTAAACAGGACGCAGACCAATTGACGCAATCAACAGTAGCAATTACAACCATATTAATGTTAATTATTTAATAATTCCTCCACATGTGGTGTAGGGGGGAAGATTAATTAGTTCAATCTTATCCAATCACACAACGCCAAAATTAGTATCGCGCGAATATAACAAAGAGGAGCCACTGGGGTACACAATGTTAGATCCACCATCAACCATCATTAAATACCCTCATTAGGGTTGGCAGCGAGGCAATAATACACAGTGCATAGTAACCCGGGGTAACGAACTTACACAATGGGCCAATATTAAACAAATAATGGGTACAAGGACAAATGGAAAGTACCATAGAAAAGCATTACGTCATTACTGCCTGGAGTAAATAATACTGGTTGGTGAAACCAATGTTCAGTTCATAGACAGCGTAACAGCCGAATGTGTCGTCGAATAGATGCGGAATCCGTCAGTTCCTGAAGGACCGCCCGCCACGTCCGCCTCGGGGCGGCCTGTCGTCATAGTAACCGCGTCCCCCGCGACCGCCGCCTCGGCCCCCGTAGTAACCGCGGTCGTTGTAGCCGCGTCGGTAGCCCCCGTGGGGGGGACCGCCCCCGTGGGGCGACGGGGGTCGCTCCTCCGGGGGCCCCCCGCCCCCTCCCGGCGTCGGTGGCTCGCTGGGCTCGCTGTCCACCGACTCGTCGTCCTTCCAGACCCCGGAGGCCTCCGTCGGCCGTCCCGGGGCCCTCGCGATGTCGGCATAGCTGCGACGCGAGCCGCCCGAGCCCAACGACTCCACCGCCTCGGATAGCGCGTCCACTGAGGACGAGGGTTTAACCGAGCCGGATGACTCGGTCGAGGCGCCATTCACCGGGCTCGGCGAGCGAACCGGCGACGCCGGCAACGACGTCGACTCCACTACCGGTTTCGGGGAAACAACAGCAACAACCGCGGGAGACGAGAATTTCTTAAAGTCTTTGACGGGGGCGGTTGTCGCGTGGCCGCCGTTCGTAGCAACGAGAGGCGAAGATACCGGCTGGAGTTGTACAACCGAGGCGACGACAACGTCCTCGTTGGTCGACTGGAGCGGCGGGAACTGGGCCGCCGTCATGTCGGGAGGAGTGGCTTCGTGGTGGAGCCCGTCGGACTCCTCCGAGGGTTCCTCGTCGCCGAGGCGTCGTCCGACTCCCCGCGGCGGGACCCGCGCTGTACGACCGACTCCGACGGCCGGAGCCACGCCGCCGCCGCGACGTTGCGTCGGCTGGTGCCGCGCCGACTTCTGGGCGACGAGCCCGCTGAGGGAGACCTCGGTGGGCTGGCCGGCGCGCGGATGATGGGGCGGCAGTCTGTGCGGCGCGCCGGGCGGGGGGAGGCCCCGGTTGAGTCGCGGCCCGATCGAGTCGACGTAGCGAGTCCGTTCGGCCTCGGGCGGGGAGTCCCGGACCGGGTTGAGGGGCTCCGCGGGCGGCTCCGGGGGGAGGGGGGACGCCGGGCCGCCGGGGGGCCCCGTCGGGTGGCCCGGTCCCCGGGGGGACGGCGGCGAGGGGTCGGGGCCGGGTTGGGCGGCGAGCGCGTCCCGTCCCCCGGTAGACGACCCGGTACTCAGACTCCGGGGTCCCATCGTCGAGGGTTTGGGACTCGTCCTGCGGCCAAGAAAGTTACCGGGTCTGCCATGGTTGCCGTGGTTACCTATAGGCGTGGCGGCCGGAATAGTAGGAACGATCTTGGGCTGAAACCAAATATAAATAACATAATATTAAAATCGACAAACATAAATTGACCGGAGACACTATTCTGCCCACTATACCCAGCCAGAGTTATTCCGAAGTCCCAAATCGAATACCCCCCCCCCCCCCCCCCCCCCACCCTCCACATCCATTAATGTCAATATAAACTTATAATTCTCATTGCTTTACTGTCTAGTAGTAGAAAGGAGAAAAGTAATCAATCACGCAGTGCAGCGGGAGAAAAATGGAAACAAATCAATATCTCCACTCCGACTACATGTAATATCAACTCAACTCCTATGGACAAATGGATAGAAGTACAAGCGTATAGTAATGGATTAATAAAGCTGAATCTTTATATTGGAGCACACAATACAGCATCGTCAATCCTTATCTTATATAATGTATTATTATAGGAATGAAACATAATATCTGGGTTGTATAGCGATAGTACCAACCTGTGTGCCGGAGAAGCCGTTGGTCGCGGGACCGTGCGGCGCGAATATGGCCTGCTGAAAGAGGCCGGTGGCCGGGTCGTAGTAGGCGGCAGTGGGGCCCGGCCAGTTACCGGTGGCGGCAACGAACCCGGTACCGGGCGACGTCCAATACAACGACGGAGTCGCCATAGCAGCTGTCTGGTATCTGTTGGGAACAAAAACATATTAAATATAATAATCTGTTATAAATTTAGATTAAATTATCGTGGAAAACTGAAAACGAAGGCTCCTCCTCTCTCTTGGCTGTTACCTATAAGACGGGGGGCGTCACACTAACTCATATCCAACCCTTTTATTTTCTACGCCATTATATGTCAGGTTCCCATTACAGCTGCGTGAAGAGCGTAAAGAAAACTGGGCGATTCCTTTTCATGGGCTCGAACTCACGACCTTCCGATTGGAAGGCAGACGCTATAACCACCTGGACAACCTGTCTCTGTAATAACGACGTTCTGTATTGCCTAACCATATTATAATAATTAATCAATGTTTTGAGCAATTAATAATAACTAAACTCCATATCGAGTTGCTTTAGTTAACTTTCTTTCATTATTTGTATAAGAGATACTCACGGTGTGTTGTACAACAGAGGTATCTGTTGGTACCGGTTGGCCCCTTGGGAGCCGGCGACGGCAGACTGGGACTGGACCGCGTTGGTGGTCAGGGACAGGTTGGAACCGGGGTTGTACAGGCCGGCGCTCCCGATCGAGACAGGGACCACGCTGCCGCCAGGGGGCGTGCCCGACATGGCGTAGAGGGAGCCGCCCACGGGATGCCCGGACGGGACCAGATGGGAGCCGGTAGGGTGGCCTCCGCCAGTCTGTGAGTAGGGGTACTGGAGGGCCGCAGCTGATTGGTGATAGGCCACCTGCGGGGAATATTGTAATAAAACAACAGGAACACACAACAACGCTAAACAACACAACAACATTTTACGACGCTAAACACGATAGTCGACCCTAAGGCCGATTCCTTTTACCGTTATCATCCGAAGAACGACCTCTAAAACAGATCAGATGATCACCGATACATACACAATATGCCTGGGTTACTAATTATTAAATATACCCCAAACGACAGTCTCAAAGGTATACAAATAAAGACAAACCCCCATAGGCATACAATGCAATCATAGGCCGAAGTTAAGAAAAACAGACTGTTCGGGATGTTTTAAAAACGAATATGTGAAGTATATGAAACTTTCTGCTGTTCTACTTCCTTTTTTTTTCAGAATACCAGTATTACAGAAGGACTGAATCTAACCAAAACAATAAACGAATTAGCATCTGTACAGGTTATAAGACATAAATAAGCGTTATAAAACACTCAAGCGTACTAGCATTGCCTTATTTATAACCATAATTAATAACTGTGTGCATTTACTAGCTTAATTATAATAATTTTCATATAATATTTTACCTTAAACTATTAGGGTAGGTGTAAAACGCGGATCCGGATCCGGATCCGGATTCAGGATCCGGATACGGATCCTGTAATACGGATAATGTAATACGGATACGGATAATGTAAATTCAGTCGACTTCCATAGGGACAATGTTAAATGATAGAATCCGGATCCTGATCCGGATCCGCGTTTTACTCTGACCCAAACTATTAGTATAATTATGATTTACTGTGCGCGTACGTAATCTTAACTACATTCTACCGTACATACCTACATACCTACATATTACCAATATTATAATTTATATTTACCCCGACTTGGGGTGTATCTAATAAAAAAATACTCAAAAGGTATAAAAATACAAAAAAATATAATTCTTCATAGATTTTCAGTCAAATTTATTGGTAATGAAATAAATTCTAATAAATCGCAGGATTGGTGTACCTGGGCGGCGGCGGCTGGTGGGGCTCCGGACTGTAACTGCAGACCGGCTGAGACCGGCGTGGTTGGGAAGGATCGGTAGTGGGGGGCCTGGCCCCCGGCCTGGGGGGAGTAGGGGGTCTGCTGGATGTACTGGGCCGCGGCGGCTAGGGAGGCGGCCGCCGCCGCCGGCGGCATACCGCCCTGGCCCAGGTAGGGCTGCGCACCGCCAGTGGGGGTCACCATAGACGTGGGTGTCTGTCCACCGACACCCGGTATGATCACGGAACCTCCAGGTAGATCTACAAACAAGATATTAATTCAACGATTACAATGTGGGGGCGAGCCACGAATATAGGTGAGCGATATTATAATATAGATATACATATAGAAAAATAGAAATTAGAAGCAGAGAGAGTGCTGTCCACGAAAAATAACACAAATAAACGAATTATAAATAGGTTAATTTTGTAGTTTATTCCCAAACGACTATTATAGCCATCCAATTAATACCGTTAAACATGGAAAATAAACCAGTTACTATAGAATCCCTTCAAGGCTTCAATGTCGATAAAAACAACACGAAGTTCTGCGGGATGCAAATATTATACACACCGCAACCGCGAAGCAATGTTCAATAATATCCAACAACAAGAGGTTAAATAGGTTTATATACTTTAGGGCAAAAAATGTTACCCGGACAAAAATGGTTGGATTATTAGGGTAACTCGTCATTTTAAAAAGTTTTTTATAATTTTATTTATTAGTTCAGCGGTCTAAGTTATGATCCTTTTGTTTACATTGGAAAATTCGTAAAATAAAATATAAACCACGTAGAGATTAGAGCTTCCGTCCTTTAAACCTATTTCAGTCCGAGTCTAGGATACCTAATGTGATAGAGATTCGATAACTAACAGTAAGCCGAGCAAACACACTCACTTTGCATTAAAGGCAACTGGCCCCCGACTGTCTGCTGGACCTGCATCGGGGTCTGGGCCGCCACTAAACCCGGGGTCGCGGTCAGCAGCTGCAACGTCTGCGGTTGCTGCGGCTGGGCGCTAGGGGGCGCCCCGTGCATATGTATGGGAGCGGCGGCTACCGTCTGGGAGGGGGGCAGTCCAGCCACTACCATGGGCGGGAGGGGCTGCTGGTTGCTAGGGGGAGGGGGGGAGGAGGTCAGACCGGGGGACTGGGGCTCGGCGCCACCCGGGGACATTTCCGTTGGTGTCCGCATGGCGGCGCCCTGGGCTGTAGACCCTTTGGGGTAGTTGGTCGACTGGATTACAGACTGCGTTTTAATTCTCGCCTGGAATATAAATAAATAAGGTAAAAGTTTACAAGGACATTGCTAAATATGTAATCGCATTACAACACAATGACTAATCGGTGACTCGGTGACTAATCAGGTTCAGCATGGAACTAACAGCGCTTAAATTTTATAATACTAGTGTTGGGTTATATGATTCCAAAATAGTCAAGGATATATTTGTGTCTAGCGAGGAAATATTGCCACTTTATAGCAGTTTGAGATAAAGCTAGCATCATTTTTCTCATTTAATTTTAGTTCCCCGGGTTTTATACGTGAGAGCCCACTATTAAGCCGTAAATGGTATTTTGTTACCCACATAATTTCCCTCAGAGAGGTAGTCTACGTAGCTGTTAGTAGCTTCCTATGTGCTTTTATAAGACTTCCGTTAATAATAGCTTCCGGGGCTCATAATAGAAATTTTGTTTTATACTAGTGGCGTGCAAACACGCGGGATGTAAATCTTCACCATTATTGGCATTCATAGAGGAGTTTTATATTGACGATAATATTCTATGCATCCAAGTGCTTGTCCAATAATTGCCGTGTCCGCACTAATTATTTTTTATTTATTTATTTGTTGAGTTACTCCGAGAAGTACAACGATAATATTGATCCCTCCAAGACTTTCGCGAGGATAGGTATTGAGGCAATAGGACGATAAGAGGGCGCGAGCTGGGGATTCCTTTTTCTTTCCCTTGTACACATGGGTAACCAGTGGTGTTCCCGAAGGTATGAGGTACTTTACCAAGTCTGATAGAACCATTAAAGATGTTGGCATTAGTCTTAGAGGTTGTATCGGGGTTGGTATAGAAAAGGGGCTCCACTGTAAGATAATGAAAGTTGGGTGATTTCCCTTTCTTATGTCCCCGTCGTTTCATAACAACGGGTGGGTTAATTGGTTCCGATGTCGCATTTTTTTTTTATTTCCCTCTTGAGATTATTATGTCATCTCCATCTTGTTGATCGATTGAATCTTTCTCCTGAATTCATTTTGTACTTTATCTGGAGGAATACGGTGTTGTTGGCTTCCAAAGTAAGACCAGAACCTTTTCGGGTTGGTTTTAAAAGAGGTAGTAGTTGCGTTGATTAGATAATGCTGGGTTTGTTGTTTGAAAGTGGATTGCGAAGGCGACGGACTAGTGTCTTGGATCAGTGGTCCACCTTATCAGCTTCATCGGTAGACTTTCGCCACATCTATAAGCTTTTTGGTAGTGGATATCCTTTCCTTGAGCTTATAGTTGAGCGGATCCAAGCATTCTTCCTCCTTATTAGGGCTTTCATCCTTTTTACGATTGGTATATATTTATGAGCTGCCTTGGCATGGATTCGTTCAACTATATACTAGTATTTAATCATTCAGGACTCCTACAAGTCAAAGTTGAGAGATCTTTTTGAGTATTGGGAATTCAATTGGGAGAAGAGATTTTCCCCTTCAGAGGTGTATTTACCTGTATTTATCTTTGTGGCTTTGGAATTTACCTATACTCATGCGGGCAGGAGTGAAACTGTCAGTGAATGGAAGGCCTTGGGCACAGGGCTGCTTTACGGGGTAGAAGTGTACTTAAAAACGACAACGAATAGCTCCATACAAAATAATTATAATGTCCCTTTAAACTATATATAGATTTACTTGAACAAGCCCAAGTATCTAGGCTTAATTCCGTCATACTCATATAGCTTTTCTGTTGTCATGGTTATCTTACAAATATTAGTAATTTAATTATGTTAACCAACTCCTTTAGACCTCACACTTTTGCTACCAATTGGCCAATTGCATCCAATTAGCAGACTGTACCGGTGCAGGGAACTGCAAACCGCCGCATGGATGTGTGAAATTAGATACTATTATAGGTGAAAAAGTATACAATAAGTCGGCTACAACAACAACTTACCTTAACCTCTTTCCCAAGAAAGGTTTCGCTACGAATAAACGCGAATGCTGCCTGGGCGTCCTGCGAAGTCTCGAAGGATATATACCAGTTGTCGTTCCCGGCATAATGACACGACAGATGCGGGGGACATCTGGGATTGGAGAACAAGGCCCTCACCTCCTGGGTAGATAATCATGTTAACAAATTATTGTGAGAAAACCAGTTAAAAAGTTAAATAGGGACAGTACGTTTATGATAAAGTTGTAGTTTATTCCCAAACGACTATTATAGCCATACAAAAACCCGTTAAACAAGGAAAATAAACCAGTTACTATAGAATCCCTTCAAGGCTTCAATGTCGATAAAAACAACACGAAGTTCTGCGGGATGCAAATAAACAGACACTCAGACTCAATCCTGACTGGCGTACAGCAAGGTGACACATTAGCACCATTACTATTTGTAATTGTGCTGGATTACGCAATGAGGACGGCCACAAAGGATGAAGATCTGGGATTCACACTTCAAGAACGGAGAAGTAGTAGATATCCGGCAACTACAGTCACAGACACCGACTTTGCGGATGACATCGCCCTGCTCTCTAATACGCTAGCAGATGCACAGCTTCTACTAAATAAAGTGGAGAGGGCTGCTAAGGAGGTTGGATTGCATGTAAATGCTACCAAGACCGAATTCATGACCTTTAATGTTGACAACCATTGATAATAATCAACTAAGGAAGGTCGACGACTTCCAGTACCTTGGATCATGGATAGAGAGTAGCAAAAAGGACATAGAAGTTAGGAAAGCAAAGGCTTGGGTAGCTCTATCAAAAATGGATACCATCTGGGAATATTAATAATATTACTCTTATTAAATAAACTAACATCAATATGATTGACAATAAAGTAACTATTAACTAATAGTAATTAGTAATAGTAATTAACTATAAGTAACTAATTAAAGTAACTATAACGATTCACCAGGAACCTCCCGCAGTATGATTATACAACGTTTACTCACCTCCATCGGGGTTTCACCAGGAACCTCCCGAAGTATGATTATACAACGTTTACTCACCTCCATCGGGGTTTCACCAGGAACCTCCCGCAGTATGATTATACAACGTTTACTCACCTCCATCGGGGTTTCACCAGGAACCTCCCGCAGTATGATTATACAACGTTTACTCACCTCCATCGGGGTTTCACCAGGAACCTCCCGCAGTATGATTATACAACGTTTACTCACCTCCATCGGGGTTTCACCAGGAACCTCCCGCAGTATGATTATACAACGTTTACTCACCTCCATCGGGGTTTCACCAGGAACCTCCCGAAGTATGATTATACAACGTTTACTCACCTCCATCGGGGTTTCACCAGGAACCTCCCGAAGTATGATTATACAACGTTTACTCACCTCCATCGGGGTTTCACCAGGAACCTCCCGAAGTATGATTATACAACGTTTACTCACCTCCATCGGGGTTTCACCAGGAACCTCCCGAAGTATGATTATACAACGTTTACTCACCTCCATCGGGGTTTCACCAGGAACCTCCCGAAGTATGATTATACAACGTTTACTCACCTCCATCGGGGTTTCACCAGGAACCTCCCGAAGTATGATTATACAACGTTTACTCACCTCCATCGGGGTTTCACCAGGAACCTCCCGAAGTATGATTATACAACGTTTACTCACCTCCATCGGGGTTTCACCAGGAACCTCCCGAAGTATGATTATACAACGTTTACTCACCTCCATCGGGGTTTCACCAGGAACCTCCCGAAGTATGATTATACAACGTTTACTCACCTCCATCGGGGATTCACCAGGAACCTCCCGAAGTATGATTATACAACGTTTACTCACCTCCATCGGGGTTTCACCAGGAACCTCCCGAAGTATGATTATACAACGTTTACTAACCTCCATCGGGGTTTCACCAGGAACCTCCCGCAGTATGATTATACAACGTTTACTCACCTCCATCGGGGTTTCACCAGGAACCTCCCGCAGTATGATTATACAACGTTTACTCACCTCCATCGGGGTTTCACCAGGAACCTCCCGAAGTATGATTATACAACGTTTACTCACCTCCATCGGGGTTTCACCAGGAACCTCCCGCAGTATGATTATACAACGTTTACTCACCTCCATCGGGGATTCACCAGGAACCTCCCGAAGTATGATTATACAACGTTTACTAACCTCCATCGGGGTTTCACCAGGAACCTCCCAAAGTATAATTATACAACGTTTACTCACCTCCATCGGGGTTTCACCAGGAACCTCCCGCAGTATGATTATACAACGTTTACTCACCTCCATCGGGGTTTCACCAGGAACCTCCCGTAGTATAATTATACAACGTTTACTCACCTCCATCGGGGTTTCACCAGGAACCTCCCGTAGTATGATTATACAACGTTTACTCACCTCCATCGGGGTTTCACCAGGAACCTCCCGTAGTATAATTATACAACGTTTACTCACCTCCATCGGGGTTTCACCAGGAACCTCCCGTAGTATGATTATACAACGTTTACTCACCTCCATCGGGGTTTCACCAGGAACCTCCCGAAGTATGATTATACAACGTTTACTCACCTCCATCGGGGTTTCACCAGGAACCTCCCGTAGTATGATTATACAACGTTTACTCACCTCCATCGGGGTTTCACCAGGAACCTCCCGAAGTATGATTATACAACGTTTACTCACCTCCATCGGGGTTTCACCAGGAACCTCCCGAAGTATGATTATACAACGTTTACTCACCTCCATCGGGGTTTCACCAGGAACCTCCCGCAGTATGATTATACAACGTTTACTCACCTCCATCGGGGTTTCACCAGGAACCTCCCGAAGTATGATTATACAACGTTTACTCACCTCCATCGGGGTTTCACCAGGAACCTCCCGTAGTATGATTATACAACGTTTACTCACCTCCATCGGGGTTTCACCAGGAACCTCCCGAAGTATGATTATACAACGTTTACTCACCTCCATCGGGGTTTCACCAGGAACCTCCCGCAGTATGATTATACAACGTTTACTCACCTCCATCGGGGTTTCACCAGGAACCTCCCGAAGTATGATTATACAACGTTTACTCACCTCCATCGGGGTTTCACCAGGAACCTCCCGTAGTATGATTATACAACGTTTACTCACCTCCATCGGGGTTTCACCAGGAACCTCCCGCAGTATGATTATACAACGTTTACTCACCTCCATCGGGGTTTCACCAGGAACCTCCCGAAGTATGATTATACAACGTTTACTCATCTCCATCGGGGTTTCACCAGGAACCTCCCGAAGTATGATTATACAACGTTTACTCACCTCCATCGGGGTTTCACCAGGAACCTCCCGAAGTATGATTATACAACGTTTACTCACCTCCATCGGGGTTTCACCAGGAACCTCCCGAAGTATGATTATACAACGTTTACTCACCTCCATCGGGGTTTCACCAGGAACCTCCCGTAGTATGATTATACAACGTTTACTCACCTCCATCGGGGTTTCACCAGGAACCTCCCGTAGTATGATTATACAACGTTTACTCACCTCCATCGGGGTTTCACCAGGAACCTCCCGAAGTATGATTATACAACGTTTACTCACCTCCATCGGGGTTTCACCAGGAACCTCCCGTAGTATGATTATACAACGTTTACTCACCTCCATCGGGGTTTCACCAGGAACCTCCCGAAGTATGATTATACAACGTTTACTCACCTCCATCGGGGTTTCACCAGGAACCTCCCGCAGTATGATTATACAACGTTTACTCACCTCCATCGGGGTTTCACCAGGAACCTCCCGAAGTATGATTATACAACGTTTACTCACCTCCATCGGGGTTTCACCAGGAACCTCCCGTAGTATGATTATACAACGTTTACTCACCTCCATCGGGGTTTCACCAGGAACCTCCCGCAGTATGATTATACAACGTTTACTCACCTCCATCGGGGTTTCACCAGGAACCTCCCGAAGTATGATTATACAACGTTTACTCATCTCCATCGGGGTTTCACCAGGAACCTCCCGAAGTATGATTATACAACGTTTACTCACCTCCATCGGGGTTTCACCAGGAACCTCCCGAAGTATGATTATACAACGTTTACTCACCTCCATCGGGGTTTCACCAGGAACCTCCCGAAGTATGATTATACAACGTTTACTCACCTCCATCGGGGTTTCACCAGGAACCTCCCGTAGTATGATTATACAACGTTTACTCACCTCCATCGGGGTTTCACCAGGAACCTCCCGAAGTATGATTATACAACGTTTACTCACCTCCATCGGGGTTTCACCAGGAACCTCCCGAAGTATGATTATACAACGTTTACTCACCTCCATCGGGGTTTCACCAGGAACCTCCCGTAGTATGATTATACAACGTTTACTCACCTCCATCGGGGTTTCACCAGGAACCTCCCGAAGTATGATTATACAACGTTTACTCACCTCCATCGGGGTTTCACCAGGAACCTCCCGAAGTATGATTATACAACGTTTACTCACCTCCATCGGGGTTTCACCAGGAACCTCCCGAAGTATGATTATACAACGTTTACTCACCTCCATCGGGGTTTCACCAGGAACCTCCCGCAGTATGATTATACAACGTTTACTCACCTCCATCGGGGTTTCACCAGGAACCTCCCGAAGTATGATTATACAACGTTTACTCACCTCCATCGGGGTTTCACCAGGAACCTCCCGTAGTATGATTATACAACGTTTACTCACCTCCATCGGGGTTTCACCAGGAACCTCCCGAAGTATGATTATACAACGTTTACTCACCTCCATCGGGGTTTCACCAGGAACCTCCCGCAGTATGATTATACAACGTTTACCAACCTCCATCGGGGTTTCACCAGGAACCTCCCGAAGTATGATTATACAACGTTTACTCACCTCCATCGGGGTTTCACCAGGAACCTCCCGTAGTATAATTATACAACGTTTACTCACCTCCATCGGGGTTTCACCAGGAACCTCCCGAAGTATGATTATACAACGTTTACTCACCTCCATCGGGGTTTCACCAGGAACCTCCCGCAGTATGATTATACAACGTTTACTCACCTCCATCGGGGTTTCACCAGGAACCTCCCGTAGTATAATTATACAACGTTTACTCACCTCCATCGGGGTTTCACCAGGAACCTCCCGAAGTATGATTATACAACGTTTACTCACCTCCATCGGGGTTTCACCAGGAACCTCCCGAAGTATGATTATACAACGTTTACTCACCTCCATCGGGGTTTCACCAGGAACCTCCCGAAGTATGATTATACAACGTTTACTCACCTCCATCGGGGTTTCACCAGGAACCTCCCGAAGTATGATTATACAACGTTTACTCACCTCCATCGGGGTTTCACCAGGAACCTCCCGAAGTATGATTATACAACGTTTACTCACCTCCATCGGGGTTTCACCAGGAACCTCCCGAAGTATGATTATACAACGTTTACTCACCTCCATCGGGGTTTCACCAGGAACCTCCCGAAGTATGATTATACAACGTTTACTCACCTCCATCGGGGTTTCACCAGGAACCTCCCGAAGTATGATTATACAACGTTTACTCACCTCCATCGGGGTTTCACCAGGAACCTCCCGAAGTATGATTATACAACGTTTACTCACCTCCATCGGGGTTTCACCAGGAACCTCCCGCAGTATGATTATACAACGTTTACTCACCTCCATCGGGGTTTCACCAGGAACCTCCCGAAGTATGATTATACAACGTTTACTCACCTCCATCGGGGTTTCACCAGGAACCTCCCGAAGTATGATTATACAACGTTTACTCACCTCCATCGGGGTTTCACCAGGAACCTCCCGAAGTATGATTATACAACGTTTACTCACCTCCATCGGGGTTTCACCAGGAACCTCCCGCAGTATGATTATACAACGTTTACTCACCTCCATCGGGGTTTCACCAGGAACCTCCCGTAGTATGATTATACAACGTTTACTCACCTCCATCGGGGTTTCACCAGGAACCTCCCGAAGTATGATTATACAACGTTTACTCACCTCCATCGGGGTTTCACCAGGAACCTCCCGAAGTATGATTATACAACGTTTACTCACCTCCATCGGGGTTTCACCAGGAACCTCCCGAAGTATGATTATACAACGTTTACTCACCTCCATCGGGGTTTCACCAGGAACCTCCCGAAGTATGATTATACAACGTTTACTCACCTCCATCGGGGTTTCACCAGGAACCTCCCGCAGTATGATTATACAACGTTTACTCACCTCCATCGGGGTTTCACCAGGAACCTCCCGTAGTATGATTATACAACGTTTACTCACCTCCATCGGGGTTTCACCAGGAACCTCCCGAAGTATGATTATACAACGTTTACTCACCTCCATCGGGGTTTCACCAGGAACCTCCCGAAGTATGATTATACAACGTTTACTCACCTCCATCGGGGTTTCACCAGGAACCTCCCGAAGTATAATTATTATACAACGTTTACTCACCTCCATCGGGGTTTCACCAGGAACCTCCCGAAGTATGATTATACAACGTTTACTCACCTCCATCGGGGTTTCACCAGGAACCTCCCGCAGTATGATTATACAACGTTTACTAACCTCCATCGGGGTTTCACCAGGAACCTCCCGCAGTATGATTATACAACGTTTACTCACCTCCATCGGGGTTTCACCAGGAACCTCCCGAAGTATGATTATACAACGTTTACTCACCTCCATCGGGGTTTCACCAGGAACCTCCCGAAGTATAATTATTATACAACGTTTACCAACCTCCATCGGGGTTTCACCAGGAACCTCCCGAAGTATGATTATACAACGTTTACTCACCTCCATCGGGGTTTCACCAGGAACCTCCCGAAGTATAATTATTATACAACGTTTACCAACCTCCATCGGGGTTTCACCAGGAACCTCCCGAAGTATAATTATTATACAACGTTTACTCACCTCCATCGGGGTTTCACCAGGAACCTCCCGAAGTATGATTATACAACGTTTACTCACCTCCATCGGGGTTTCACCAGGAACCTCCCGAAGTATAATTATTATACAACGTTTACTCACCTCCATCGGGGTTTCACCAGGAACCTCCCGAAGTATGATTATACAACGTTTACTCACCTCCATCGGGGTTTCACCAGGAACCTCCCGAAGTATGATTATACAACGTTTACTCACCTCCATCGGGGTTTCACCAGGAACCTCCCGAAGTATGATTATACAACGTTTACTCACCTCCATCGGGGTTTCACCAGGAACCTCCCGAAGTATGATTATACAACGTTTACTCACCTCCATCGGGGTTTCACCAGGAACCTCCCGAAGTATAATTATTATACAACGTTTACTCACCTCCATCGGGGTTTCACCAGGAACCTCCCGAAGTATGATTATACAACGTTTACTCACCTCCATCGGGGTTTCACCAGGAACCTCCCGAAGTATGATTATACAACGTTTACTCACCTCCATCGGGGTTTCACCAGGAACCTCCCGAAGTATAATTATTATACAACGTTTACCAACCTCCATCGGGGTTTCACCAGGAACCTCCCGAAGTATGATTATACAACGTTTACTCACCTCCATCGGGGTTTCACCAGGAACCTCCCGAAGTATGATTATACAACGTTTACTCACCTCCATCGGGGTTTCACCAGGAACCTCCCGAAGTATGATTATACAACGTTTACTCACCTCCATCGGGGTTTCACCAGGAACCTCCCGCAGTATAATTATACAACGTTTACTCACCTCCATCGGGGTTTCACCAGGAACCTCCCGAAGTATGATTATACAACGTTTACTCACCTCCATCGGGGTTTCACCAGGAACCTCCCGCAGTATGATTATACAACGTTTACTCACCTCCATCGGGGTTTCACCAGGAACCTCCCGAAGTATGATTATACAACGTTTACTCACCTCCATCGGGGTTTCACCAGGAACCTCCCGAAGTATGATTATACAACGTTTACTCATCTCCATCGGGGTTTCACCAGGAACCTCCCGAAGTATGATTATACAACGTTTACTCACCTCCATCGGGGTTTCACCAGGAACCTCCCGCAGTATGATTATACAACGTTTACTCACCTCCATCGGGGTTTCACCAGGAACCTCCCGCAGTATGATTATACAACGTTTACTCACCTCCATCGGGGTTTCACCAGGAACCTCCCGCAGTATGATTATACAACGTTTACTCACCTCCATCGGGGTTTCACCAGGAACCTCCCGCAGTATGATTATACAACGTTTACTCACCTCCATCGGGGTTTCACCAGGAACCTCCCGCAGTATGATTATACAACGTTTACTCACCTCCATCGGGGTTTCACCAGGAACCTCCCGCAGTATGATTATACAACGTTTACAAGCAGGTCGCACACGGAGATTCACTTCGTCTACCTCAACTAAATGTGAGTCTAAACAATAAAATAAAATAATATCATTACAAATGATAACAACCCAGTAGCACCTTACTGCATTGATTATTTTTCTAATGACTATAGGGATCGGCCGTTCGCTAAACTTGACCGCGCCCGGGTTGATTTGTTTTGACCGGGGTGCTCTATGTTCAATAAATATAATAAATGGAACTTAATAGACTGTAATAGACTGGTTAAATTTAAAGTTAACCCGATTGGGTGCGACTAATGTCCTTCCATTAGTATTTCAGTTTTAACGCGTAGATATAATAAGTCTACTACTAACCTTTGAGCACCGCGATAACCAGATCCACGTCGCTCGTAAGTCGTTTGACCATGTTGAAGGACGCTATAGTCCAGACATTGACAAACTGTTCGCCATCCATCTGAGAACGTAGGTACGTATCTGTAGCAAGGTTCTCCCTGAAACACAAAAAATATTAAATTAGAGAAAAAATGATTTACTGTTCTTTCACTTCCAGAAAAGCCAATTTATGGCTTTCCTGGATTCCACTAATCTTTAAAGACAATATGTTAACAATATGTGCGACCCAAGACCCGACATCGATTGCGATTACCTGATTACTTATTGATTTATAACTTTATACGCCATCAGCTTAACATTATTCCCTGGGAAATATTACAACTAGAACCTCGTTGCTATGTAAATTGTACTTTGTCGATGAACAATGTCAGGTAGCTGCTACGTATAATATGTAAAGATATACAAAAATTTAGGGTTTTCTACGTTATGTATCGAAACGAAGCCATGAGCATGAGCATGACGATTTAATAATTTTATCTGATTGGATATCATCTCGGGAAAAACTGGAAATAGTTAAAACCTAAAACTCAGGCTATTATCAGATTAAAAAAAAACTTTAGCTCAAATTCCTTGTGGGTTTCCAAGGGAAATAACCCAGTTTTCACCCATATTAAACACGAAATAAATAGTTCCTAATACTTAAAGGCCCGTTCACACTCACCGGTGCGTGAGCGGCGAACTACCCATTGGCAGGTAGTTTGGACACATTTGTTAATCTTGCGGTATTGCCAGAAGTACACTACCCGGAGCCCGTTCACATTCAACGGTACCATAGCCGGTGCAGTTGCGGTACATACATACATAACAACATAAAAAACAGAACTGAGTTGCAGAAATTAATCTGAAACTCCAGTTGTTCCTGGGTTTCGGGAATAATAAAGGTATAATATCATACTCATAGCAGCATTGTATTGTATTATATGACATGGCATGGCGCTTCATACCACATTCGTAACTTAATGAGGATTGCGTGGGATCCCATTATAAATCAAGTAATGTGGAATCCATACCATTCAGGGTGTGTACATGATGAGACATGCGTATCGGTAGACATATGGATGTATATCGGAATAGTAAATGGGGTAATCGTGACGTTAACATAATTCGAGCAAGACAGCCACGTAAGACAACATTAAACAAATGATCACCGTGTATCTATAAGCTAAGTCCTCTTATAAAACGAGGCTAGCCCCACAGATAGGTTTCTCAACTCGACTAATTACTAATATCATTGATTTATTCAGAAGAAACATCATTAATCTGGAATTGTTTAATCCAATTTCGTTTTTTTAATGTGATTACAACAAATCCACCAACACGTGTTGTCAACGTATGTAGGCCATCCTAGGCTTGTTAAATATTAAAGGAAAATTTATGTGAAGAGAATATATGTCTTGTGAAGGCAAATAAATGCTAATTTCCCTGGAGGGTATCCGCGGATTTTTGTGGGACGTCAAACCGAGTTTGGGTCGGCAATCATCCACATTCAATTAGCATTTCCATTAACCATCGAATCCGGAATCTCACGCTGTTTAACTGCTGACTTAGTTCGTCAAAGAGAAAGCAAAGCACGTAGCTTCTTATTGTCAACGATTAATATACATGGCAGAGTGTAACCATGGTGAACAGGTGGCCATGGTTGCAGCAGCAAAATTCAATGAAATCCCGTTTACACGATTACGTAAATAATAATCAGGCCCTTATTTATAATGTATGAATACATAGGAGTATAGGTTGTGTAAAGACTAACAGTGGTGCAACTTCATTCACTTTATTCCGCGCCAATAGTTAAATTAATAGGATAGTATTAATAGGCTAGAAGAAGCACTGCCTCCGAGAACAGGGCTGAATCATTTACACTACCAACACCTATTGATGGATTCATTCCCCAGCCCAGGAAGCATTAAGTAATCCGAATTGCGCACTAACTACACCAATCCATCATCTAATGCATTATCACAGCTGCGCGCGCGCGGCTATGACTGATAAATAATATGGAAAATATTAACTATTTAAAATAGCCACTGTTATAGATTATTATTAAGATAATAAAGGATAACCTGAGTTGAATCCTAATGAGGTCATACCCAGAACACCAGTGACAGAAGAAATCAGACAATTTTCAGTACTTAAATATATTTCAGTAACTTATAATTTAGCTAATCGCTATTTCTCTCTGGTAAGTTACTACTAATATTAGCGAATATATCCTTGTAACTAGATATGGCAACCCGGTAATGGGAGCGTCTGATCTTTAGGTAGACGACCTCAGTGGCGGCGACCACGCTGTAACTCGGCAGTCCAGTGGCGACCGCGTCCACGATTGAGTTCGACTCATCCGTGGACCAACGGTAGGTTGACAGTAAAGCTCTCTCGCTAGTCTGCGTCGCCAGGGATGACCCCCGGCCCCGTTGTCGTGGCAATAACGACTTTAAACCAAAATAGCTAAACGCACAACTATCGAGTCTTAGATCTCCATTGGATGATGTGAAATAAACTCGACCTTCCAAAATTAAATTGAAGTCAACGGCTTGTCTACTGTCGTCGCCTCGAAATAAAATTTTCCCGGGGGCAACTTTAATGCAGGTGGACTTCTCTAAGAGTTTGTGCAGTATCGGTGTACTCATGTACGCAACCGAAAAGGGAACAACCTCCTGTCTTAGAAAACTGGCAGCTGCGGACTTTAGTTGGTAGGAAAGGACGAGGTATTTACTGGGCCGGCGAAGTAGAGATACCGACTTCGACCATGTAACAGTCTTTGCAGTTGTTCGATCAGGTATCGCACGTTTAGTGCGGTTGTCCGTGATCAGGTCAGTTTCATCAACAATCTCCTCTTGGAATATTTCTTCAATAACATCCTCTAATGTACACAATCCAACGATCTTGAAGATTTAAAAATTATATATTGTTTTGGAAGCAATTGTCATATTTTAAGGTGAAAGCTGATTTAAGAAATATATTATTTTCTCTCCGCTTCCTCACCATCCCCGGCGACACAAATTTCGAGACAGCTGGATGCAAAACCTGCCTTGGCGAATTAATATCCCGCCTCATTGTTAAATTCTCAATTTAGGGAAAGGAGCAGGTTACAGTGGCACGTTATTTTAACCAAAACAATAAACTAAACTCAATCGAACAGGTTACAGTTTAATTTTTGCTCGTAAACAGCTGTTATTTGCGTCCAATTTCCCCTGGAGAAGGATTAATTTTTATTGCGTCCAGTTCCACCCCCCCCCCCCCCCCCCCCCCCCTATCTGCAAATTTCATAACAACTCACGTAAATGAGATTGAGAAGCAAAATTACAACATTAAGTATTATAATAATTACACTACGCACTGGCTTTTAGACAATGAAATTTCAACGTTATGTTAAATGACAAATAACCAACATACAAAACTACAAATAAATTTTAGAATTTAACACGTGAACAAAAAAAAGTGATCGGTAAAACAAGATG
The DNA here is from genome assembly GCA_032718475.1 of Nemertoderma westbladi. Taxonomy (NCBI): domain Eukaryota; kingdom Metazoa; phylum Xenacoelomorpha; order Nemertodermatida; family Nemertodermatidae; genus Nemertoderma; species Nemertoderma westbladi. The sequence goes on along the minus strand of JAUCBJ010000961.1, from coordinate 11,021 downwards.
CCTTTAAATGGAGAGAGCCGTGAAAATATTTAATAATGTATAATTTTTAAACGGGAAATTAACGCCAAGCTAACCAAAACAATATATAATTTTATTTCCCGTTTGAACCGCGGAATCGTTTTCGTTCTCACTCACTCTTGGGGGGTTTTGCCTCTCCACGAAAGCTAAATGGGAGCGCCCTTTTTTGAAATCTTGAAACAGTACTCCGAGTGTTGTATCGGGTTTCACCTTGGTTACAGGGTGCTGATATGTGGTGAGTAGCGCACTAATTTGTATGTTTTCGATGGGATTAATTAGCAAAAGGTCTTTTATCCAAATCAAACCCACAATGTTGGATCTCTGCCCTTCATAAATCGGTATTCTAGAATGACCATTATTTTTAATTTCGGTAATAGTTCCATAGTTGAGAGTAACATTTGAATCAAGCATGTAGCAATCTTCCAGAGGTGTCATTACCTCCAGCGCTGTCTTTGTATGCATATCCAAGGCTCCACTGATAATATCCATCTCGTCGCTAGCCAGATCAGCTGGCTCCCCGGTAACACGCAGCAACTCTTTGAGTTGGCGACGGTTGTAAATCACACCCACTTCGCGACCAAGAGTAAAATCTAGAATCTTACCTATTGGATATGATAGTGGGAAAGTAGCGAGCATGATTATCTTGGTAATCAGTATTGTTTTGGCGCCGAGAGCGAGACCATTCCGGGATGCAATAGACTGCGGGATTATTTCGCCGAATATCACGATCGCAAATGTCGAAAACGCAACAGCCAGATAGCCCTGAAATAAACCCCCGAGAAGAATCGTCATAAAGGCGTTAACGAAAGTGTTGGCGAACAGCAGAGAGCAGAGCAGGTAGTTGCCGTGCTTTCTAACTGGGTAAATCTCCTTGGCGTATTTCAACTCATTAGGTTCGCCGCTGTTCATTAACACCTGGAGAACGGTCAAATCAATGCCAACCAAACCGAGATTCAGCCCGCTGAATAAACCGGAAAAGCATAAAAGCCCGATAACAAACAAAGTCTTGGCATATATTGGCAACTCGTAGACAACGTGGACCACAGTCCACTTGGAGGTTCCTGCGTGGTAGAAATTATCCGAGGATGGGAGCGCGAAACAGATGTGGTACGAATCATCAGTCTCGAGGTGGACGTTCACTAAACCCGTGGAATTGGACCGATCCACCTCGCTTACGGTAAATATCTCACTTGTAGGTAACGAACTACAGCTAACCCCTTTTGCGGCTGGGGACGATGTCAGTTTGATACGCATTTGATCTCGCAACCCGGATCCAATAACTCTCAACGATGCGCGTTGATGTTGAGCAATAGTCACGGTACCTTCGGGAGACGCCATCTTATAGGGACTGAATCCACCGCCAGGGTCATTCAAGAAAACACCCAGTATTTCAGTGGAATTTAAACACGAATTATCGTTATCAGTTTCACTAAAATTAAGTTTCAGTGACATTTCTAATAACACCGATATTATAATTACCAACAGTTTACAAATGTTCATGATAATGTAATTTTTTTTACTGGAGAGTAATAAAGTTAATTATTCTGAACACAGAGAATAATTTAAGGCATTAATTTGCTATGTGTCCCGTGGTGCACCCGCCTTTTAAAAAATTGTTGACCATGATAATGACTATTAGAAATATCATGGGGTTTTCTGTTCTAGAACAAATATTTTGACCTTTTGACAGTGAAGATGGTAACTAAATTTTTATTTGGTACTATCTTGTACTTTTTTTTATACTCAAGTAAAAAATATATAACATATTTTTTTTTGAAATCGTATAGGTGTATCAAAAAATAATTATCATAAATTATTATTTAATAATAATTTCTGAGTCATGGTAGCTAGACTAGAACACGAAAAAAGTAAAAAATTACAAAAAAAAAAAATTACTGGTTAAAAAATTTGCAGGGGGTGTCGACAGGGCGAAGTAGTACATTTATTATGTGTTGTTAGTCAGTCAGTTAGTTATTAATGGTAGCTACTGTTTTTTATGGAAGCTAATTTTTAAATTGTTCTAGAACTGCATAACTTGAAAAGTAGAGAAATTTAAGTCCCTTGTTTTTATTAAATAACAAATTGAGGTCAAAACGCAAAAAAATCTACAGCAGTCTAACTAAAGTTCAATCTACAGCACAAGGGAGGGTGTGGGTGTGGGGGCGGGGGTCTCTACTGTCTGTCTGTCTAGCGTTGTAGTCTTTCGAAATTTACAAAATATTTCGATCGATCATCTGAAGTAATTCAATTATTACAAAATGTTCATGTTGAAATAAATGCAGATAGGGGGAAACTGGACGCAATAAAAATTCATCCTTCTCCAGGGGAAATTCGACGCAAATAACAGATGATTACTCTAAAAAATAAAACTGTAACCTGTTCTATTGTGTTTAGTTTATTGTTTTGGTTAAAATAACGTGCCACTGTAACCTGCTCCTTTCCCTAAATTGAGAATTTAACATTGAGGCGGGATATTAATTCGCCAAGATGGGATTTGCGTCCAGTTCCACCCCCGCCATGTGTTAATGTTTCAAATCAACGGGGTAAACAGTGACACATCAACCAGCAAAAGTGACATGTGACACGTCAACTGTGACATGTTACACTTCAACCGTGACATGTGACACTTCAACCGTGACATGTGACACTTCAACCGTGACATGTGACACGTCAACCGTAACATGTGACACGTCAACCGTGACATGTGACACGTTAAACGTAACGGATGTAGGACAATTCGGTCCCGGACAATTCGGTCCCGGACAATTCGGTCCCGGACAATTCGGTCCGGACAATTCGGTCCCATTAATTTTGTGTTTTGGGACCGAATTGTCCGACTAGGACAATTCGGTCCCAAAACATGCATATTAATGGGACCGAATTGTCCGGACCGAATTGTCCGGGACCGAATTGTCCGGGACCGAATTGTCCGGACTGAATTGTCCGGACCGAATTGTCCGGGACCGAATTGTCCTGCTTCCAAACGTAACATATAACACGTCAACTGTGGCATATACCACTTCAACCGTGACATGTGACACGTCAATAACTGGTGAATACGCAGCCTTTTCATCCATTACCGTACCATAAACTCTCGTTTCCATTCATTGTTTATACAAGAACCTGTCTGTACAAGAACATGTCTGTACAAGAACCTGTCTGTACAAGAACCTGTCTGTACAAGAACTTGTCTGTATAAGAACATGTCTGTACAAGAACCTGTCTGTACAAGAACCTGTCTGTACAAGAACTTGTCTGTATAAGAACATGTCTGTACAAGAACCTGTCTGTACAAGAACCTGTCTGTACAAGAACTTGTCTGTATAAGAACATGTCTGTACAAGAACATGTCTGTACAAGAACCTGTCTGTACCAGAACCTGTATGTACCAGAACCTGTCTGTACAAGTACCTGCCTGTACAAGAACATGTCTGTACAAGTACCTGCCTGTACAAGAACATGTCTGTACAAGAACCTGTCTGTACAAGAAGCTGTCTGAACAAGAACTTGTCTGTATAAGAACATGTCTGTACAAGAACCTGTCTATACAAGAACCTGTCTGTACCAGAACCTGTATGTACAAGAACCTGTCTGTACAAGAACATGTCTGTACAAGAACCTATCTGTACAAGAACCTGTCTGTACAAGAACTTGTCTGTATAAGAACATGTCTGTACAAGAACCTGTCTATACAAGAACCTGTCTGTACCAGAACCTGTATGTACAAGAACCTGTCTGTACAAGAAGCTGTCTGTACAAGAACATGTCTGTACAAGTACCTGCCTGTACAAGAACCCGTCTGTACAAGAACTTGTCTGTATAAGAACATGTCTGTACAAGAACCTGTCTGTACCAGAAGCTGTATGTACCAGAACCTGTCTGTACAAGTACCTGCCTGTACAAGAACATGTCTGTACAAGTACCTGCCTGTACAAGAACATGTCTGTACAAGAACCTGTCTGTACAAGAAGCTGTCTGTACAAGAACTTGTCTGTATAAGAACATGTCTGTACAAGAACCTGTCTATACAAGAACCTGTCTGTACCAGAACCTGTATGTACAAGAACCTGTCTGTACAAGAACATGTCTGTACAAGAACCTGTCTGTACAAGAACCTGTCTGTACAAGAACTTGTCTGTATAAGAACATGTCTGTACAAGAACCTGTCTATACAAGAACCTGTCTGTACCAGAACCTGTATGTACAAGAACCTGTCTGTACAAGAAGCTGTCTGTACAAGAACATGTCTGTACAAGAACCTGTCTGTACAAGAACCTGTCTGTACAAGAACTTGTCTGTATAAGAACATGTCTGTACAAGAACCTGTCTATACAAGAACCTGTCTGTACCAGAACCTGTATGTACAAGAACCTGTCTGTACAAGAACCTGTCTGTACAAGAAGCTGTCTGTACAAGAACTTGTCTGTATAAGAACATGTCTGTACAAGAACATGTCTGTACAAGAACCTGTCTGTACCAGAACCTGTATGTACCAGAACCTGTCTGTACAAGTACCTGCCTGTACAAGAACATGTCTGTACAAGAACCTGTCTGTACAAGAAGCTGTCTGTACAAGAACTTGTCTGTATAAGAACATGTCTGTACAAGAACCTGTCTATACAAGTACCTGCCTGTACAAGAACATGTCTGTACAAGAACCCGTCTGTACAAGAACATGTCTGTACAAGAACCTGTCTGTACAAGAACCCGTCTGTACAAGAACTTGTCTGTATAAGAACATGTCTGTACAAGAACCTGTCTATACAAGAACCTGTCTGTACAAGAACCTGTATGTACAAGAACCTGTCTGTACAAGAACCTGAATGTACAAGTACCTGTCTGTACGTACAAGAACCTGTATGTACAGGAACCTGTCTGTGTCTGTACAAGAACCTGTGCCCACGTGAAGAATACCAGGATTTCACTTTTCAGTCGACTTTTTATTGGAATTTTATATATGAATATTTTTAATTTTTTTTAATTTATCTTTATTAAGTGTTTTATAGCGCTTATTTCTGTCTTATAACCTGTACGTACATATACTAATTAGTTTATTGTTTTGGTTAGATGCAGCCCTTCTGTAACCTGTGTTTTTGGTGAAAACCTGGTATTCTTCACATGGGGGTAACTGCAAAGTGAAATATAACGGCAGAAAGTCTGGTATTCGTCACATGGGCCAGAACATGTCCGTACAAGAACATGTCTGTACAAGAACCTGCCTGTACAAGAACCCGTCTGTACAAGAACCCGTCTATAGAAGAACCCCTCCCCCTACTCTATATCCCTAATCGGGGCAGCGTTTACACCCGTAGGCCTCCCTACTATATATCCCTAATCGGGGCAGCGTTTACACCCGTAGGCCCCCCTACTATGTATCCCTAATCGGGGTAGCGTTTACACCCGTGGGCCTCCCTACTATATATCCCTAATCTGGGTAGCGTTTACACCGGTAGGCCCCCCTACTCTATATCCCTAATCGGGGTAGCGTTTACACCCGTGGGCCTCCCTACTATATATCCTTAATCGGGGTAGTGTTTACACCCGTGGGACTCCCCACTATATATCCCTAATCTGGGTAGCGTTTACACCCGTGGGCCTCCCTACTATATATCCCTAATCGGGGTAGCGTTTACACCCGTGGGCCTCCCTACTATATATCCCTAATCGGGGTATCGTTTACACCCGTGGGCCTCCCTACTATATATCCCTAATCGGGGTATCGTTTACACCCGTGGGCCTCCCTACTATATATCCCTAATCGGGGTAGCGTTTACACCGGTAGGCCCCCCTACTATATATCCCTAATCGGGGTAGTGTTTACACCCGTGGGCCTCCCTACTCTATATCCCTAATCTGGGTAGCGTTTACACCCGTGGGCCTCCCTACTATATATCCTTAATCGGGGTAGCGTTTACACCCGAGACCTCCCTACTATGTATCCCTAATCTGGGTAGCGTTTACACCCATAGGCCTCCCTACTCTATATCCCTAATCGGGGTAGTGTTTACACCCGTGGGACTCCCCACTATATATCCCTAATCTGGGTAGCGTTTACACCCGTGGGCCTCCCTACTATATATCCCTAATCTGGGTAGCGTTTACACCCGTGGGCCTCCCTACTATGTATCCCTAATCTGGGTAGCGTTTACACCCATAGGCCTCCCTACTATGTATCCCTAATCTGGGTAGCGTTTACACCCGTAGGCCTCCCTACTCTATATCCCTAATCTGGGTAGCGTTCACACCCGTGGGCCTCCCACTATATATCCCTAATCTGGGTAGCGTTTACACCGGTAGGCCCCCCTACTCTATATCCCTAATCGGGGTAGCGTTTACACCCGTGGGCCTCCCTACTATATATCCTTAATCGGGGTAGCGTTTACACCCGAGGCCTCCCTACTATGTATCCCTAATCTGGGTAGCGTTTACACCCATAGGCCTCCCTACTCTATATCCCTAATCGGGGTAGTGTTTACACCCATGGGACTCCCCACTATATATCCCTAATCTGGGTAGCGTTTACACCCGTGGGCCTCCCTACTATATATCCCTAATCTGGGTAGCGTTTACACCCGTGGGCCTCCCTACTATATATCCTTAATCGGGGTAGCGTTTACACCCGAGGCCTCCCTACTATGTATCCCTAATCTGGGTAGCGTTTACACCCATAGGCCTCCCTACTCTATATCCCTAATCGGGGTAGTGTTTACACCCGTGGGACTCCCCACTATATATCCCTAATCTGGGTAGCGTTTACACCGGTAGGCCCCCCTACTCTATATCCCTAATCGGGGTAGCGTTTACACCCGTGGGCCTCCCTACTATATATCCTTAATCGGGGTAGCGTTTACACCCGAGGCCTCCCTACTATGTATCCCTAATCTGGGTAGCGTTTACACCCATAGGCCTCCCTACTCTATATCCCTAATCGGGGTCGTGTTTACACCCGTGGGACTCCCCACTATATATCCCTAATCTGGGTAGCGTTTACACCCGTGGGCCTCCCTACTATATATCCCTAATCTGGGTAGCGTTTACACCCGTGGGCCTCCCTACTATGTATCCTTAATCTGGGTAGCGTTTACACCCATAGGCCTCCCTACTCTATATCCCTAATCGGGGTAGTGTTTACACCCGTGGGACTCCCCACTATATATCCCTAATCTGGGTAGCGTTTACACCCGTGGGCCTCCCTACTATATATCCCTAATCTGGGTAGCGTTTACACCCGAGGCCTCCCTACTATGTATCCCTAATCTGGGTAGCGTTTACACCCATAGGCCTCCCTACTCTATATCCCTAATCGGGGTAGTGTTTACACCCGTGGGACTCCCCACTATATATCCCTAATCGGGGTAGCGTTTACACCCGTGGGCCTCCCTACTATATATCCTTAATCGGGGTAGCGTTTACACCCGAGGCCTCCCTACTATGTATCCCTAATCTGGGTAGCGTTTACACCCATAGGCCTCCCTACTCTATATCCCTAATCGGGGTAGTGTTTACACCCGTGGGACTCCCCACTATATATCCCTAATCTGGGTAGCGTTTACACCCGTGGGCCTCCCTACTATATATCCCTAATCTGGGTAGCGTTTACACCGGTAGGCCCCCCTACTCTATATCCCTAATCGGGGTAGCGTTTACACCCGTGGGCCTCCCTACTATATATCCTTAATCGGGGTAGTGTTTACACCCGTGGGACTCCCCACTATATATCCCTAATCTGGGTAGCGTTTACACCCGTGGGCCTCCCTACTATATATCCCTAATCGGGGTAGCGTTTACACCCGTGGGCCTCCCTACTATATATCCCTAATCTGGGTAGCGTTTACACCCGTGGGCCTCCCTACTATGTATCCTTAATCTGGGTAGCGTTTACACCCATAGGCCTCCCTACTCTATATCCCTAATCGGGGTAGTGTTTACACCCGTGGGACTCCCCACTATATATCCCTAATCTGGGTAGCGTTTACACCCGTGGGCCTCCCTACTATATATCCCTAATCGGGGTAGCGTTTACACCCGTGGGCCTCCCTACTATATATCCCTAATCTGGGTAGCGTTTACACCCATAGGCCTCCCTACTCTATATCCCTAATCGGGGTAGCGTTTACACCCGTGGGCCTCCCTACTATGTATCCCTAATCGGGGTAGCGTTTACACCCGTGGGCCTCCCTAGTATGTATCCCAAATCGGGGCAGCGTTTACACCCGTAGCCCCCCCTACTCTGGGGATACAAACGTCGTGGAATAAGACCAATTAGTCTATGTAACAATTACTATATTATTTTCACTTCAAATTAACATATGGGATGAATGATTGTGAACAACGATTGGGAATGAGTCCTGGATTGTAACCATGGTAACATATAGTGAACTGCAATCTATATAATTGAAGTGGCCCCTTTATACCAATTCTTACGTAGAGAAGACGCCACTAAAAGTCGAAGTCCTTGAATATATTTTACATTTCGTAATAACTTGAGACCAATTATGGTAGTTTGTCTAAAAGTATTACAAAAGAACTGATTTTGAGAGGGAAGATTACCAGAGCTGAGTGGGTGTAGAGAAACCGACCACCATAAGTTACAGTTGAGGAAGGGCGGTGCCCCGAACATTAATGTAATTGTTATAGTGATGGCCGCGAACGTTTATAACAGCAGACAGACGTACCCGAGACTGGGCGGGTTCGGGAAAAGTAAAGGAAATAATTAATTTAGAAATTCAATGAATCCCTACGGATATTGAGTTGGTTGGGTTCATTACATTTTTCTCTTACAATAACGACAAGGTGTTGCATCTGACGATCTTTCAGTTTACTTACATTGTGTTTCTGTACATACCATAACCTATAACTTGCATCCATGATTATGTAAGAAATTATGATATTTATTGATAATAATGTATTATTATTGAATTATTGAGTAGTTATCGAACTCTGGCCGTAACTATCAACTAACCAACATAGAATTGAGTTGATATCGAACTCTGGCCGAGATATCAACGCACTACCTAGAACTGAGTAGGTATCGAACTCTGACCGAGATATCAACGCACTACCTAGAACTGAGTAGGTATCGAACTCTGACCGAGATATCAACGCACTACCTAGAACTGAGTAGGTATCGAACTCTGACCGAGATATCAACGCACTACCTAGAACTGAGTAGGTATCGAACTCTGACCGAGATATCAACTATCCAACTTAGAATTGAGTAGGTATCGAACTCTGACCGAGATATCAACGCACTACCTAGAACTGAGAACCTAGAACCTACTACAATCTCCAAAAAATATATCGACCTCCTCCATTCCCATGGCTTTATCCAATTAATAAACCAACCAACCCGCATTACACAATGGTCCAAAACTCTAATCGATCATATGATTACAAATATCACGACATCCATTTCCCATGCTGGTACATTCCAATCTAAGATAGGCACATCTGATCACCAACCCACATTTGTTATCTTTCAGAAGTACTCTTGTTACTTCGAAAGAGATAAAACCCATTCGGTTTTTGATTTTTCTGACTATAATCAAGCCCAATTCGTAAGTGATATTACATCATCCAACACCTGGTCCTATAACTCATCCTCCGTCCCCCATAATGATAAATTTAACGTCTTTTATAGCGACCTTGAAAAATTATGCTCTTCCTATGTCACCAAAAAAAATATACGTCCCAAACTAATCCCACAAAAGCCATGGATGACCCCTAATCTAATCAAATGCACAATTAAAAAAAACACTTTATACCGCAAATTTGTAAGACACCCAACGGACGCTAACCGCAACACATTCAATAAATACAGAAACAAATTAACATCTACTCTACGGGCGGCTGAAAAAACATACTATGATACACAATTCAAATTACATTCTAAAAACATTCGTAAAACCTGGATTATAATAAATTCTGCACTAAATAGATCGACTAAACTTAATCTACCTAAAAAACTAACTATTCGCACTGGAGACATTACTGAAACGGTAACCGACACGGAACGCATCGCAAATATCCTAAACACCCACTTCGCTACAATAGGACCTAAGCTTGCTAAAGAAATACCAAATTCACCACGTTCACCTCTCCGTTATATAAATCGTAATCAACCAAATTCCTTTGTTTTAACTGAAACTTCCCCTGTAGAAGTAGAGTACCGCTTACTGCAACTTGACCCTAATTCTTCCTCGAATGACCAATTCCCAACCAAATTATTATTACACGCTGCAAAACCGCTATCAATTCACCTAAGCTATTTAATTAACCTGTCTATTACCCAAGGCTTCTTCCCCAGTGCACTCAAACCAGCTAAAATTATTCCTATTTACAAAGGCAATGACCCAACAGACTCCAATAATTACAGGCCAATATCTCTTCTTCCAGTACTAACAAAAATATTCGAACAAATAATAAACTCGCAACTGCAATCGTATTTAACTAAGTATTCAGTTCTAACAACTTCCCAGTATGGCTTCCGCCCTAGAACCTCAACCTCCCACGCTCTTCTATCAATAATTGAAAAAATTCACCGTTCTCTCGATGACAAAAATTCAACATGTGCGATATATATTGACCTAAAAAAAGCCTTCGACACCATTGACCACCCGATCTTACTACGCAAACTAGACTGTTACGGCATTCGAGGAATCCCCAATCAACTCTTATCCAGTTTTCTAACGGGCAGAACTCAACAAGTATGTATCAGTAACAAACTATCTGCTATTGAACCCCTCCTCTGTGGTGTTCCTCAAGGTTCGGTAATCTCACCTATTCTCTTTCTCCTCTACATTAATGACCTACCTAACGCTACCAATCTATTATCCACCCTTTTCGCTGACGACACCACCCTCCTCCATTCTAACCCAGAAATCCATCAACTCATCGATCAAACAAACTTTGAACTAAACAAACTATCTGATTGGCTGAACGCTAATCGACTATCTCTAAACCTAAAGAAAACTGAATACACTATATTCTCTAATACAATAACA
>JAUCBJ010000960.1:0-32612 GCA_032718475.1 Nemertoderma westbladi | reverse complement strand
TGTGGGGCGAGCCACGAAGTGAGTGAGCCTTAGCGTAGTGGTACCATTAATCAACCTGTCGTTCTGTCGTTCTGTCGTTCTGTCGTTCTGTCGTGTTCAATTTTAAACGTTAATAACTCGGCCAATCTTTGATGAAATCTATCCAAACTTGGTACACATGTTGTATGGCAAAAGTTTAGAAATTTTCCAAGTAGAATTTCCGTGTGGCCTTCGAGAAGCTAAGATAATAGCAGTTAATTAGTTAATTAAGTTGATTACGGTAAAAACACCATTTTCAACCTGCCTTTTAAAGGAAATTAATTGTTTTACAGTATAAGACTTCAATAATTATACTTAAAAAATATACAGATGTAATCCGCATACTCCATTCTATTATAGTTTTTAATTAGTTCAAGTGATTTGCTTTAATAATCGTGTCTTTAATTGATCTAAAGTAATTAAACCGGCATAAAAAATGTATTCTCATTAAATACTGCTCATTTATTGGTTAACATCCAAGTTGGCTTGATTCCCAGCAACACTTGAGGTATTCAGTCAGCCTTGCTTGTAAGAGGCAGACTGCTGCTGCTGCTAGTAGCCATCCATTCACTCACTCTCCATTGAACTGGCTGATTGGAGGTGTGTGTGTATCGGGTTCAATGACATTAATATTATTACTAAAGTAACGTCGGGATGTTAATATTCACTGGAGCTATGAGTCTCTCTGGTTAGTTGAATGAATGAAATAAATAATTGTTTTACTGTTCCGAATATCAATGTTTATTTCTGTAGGCCAACTTACTGTATTATTATTTAATCTAAATGTACATAATAGTTTAAATAAATTATTTCACAATTTCATTCCAATTCATACTGCTTACGCAACCATGCTAATTAGGTATATTAAATGGCAGGATTGTTTTTAATTAAAATTTTTACAGAGCAAACAAGTATATTGTATTTAACTGAAAGTTAATTTATTTCGGTAAGTAGGCCTTGCGGTTTGTTAGTTTAGTTAGTATAATAAGTATCAAATATATTACGTGCTGCTGTACAGTAAACGCGGCTTTGCGTTATTGAATTACAGAATTGGCGGTACAAAGTACATTAATAGGGATCAGGCATATTGCATTTATATAATTGTTGTTGTAAATGTACAATAATATGCGCCACTTTTATTTTAGTAACTGCAATGTGTATTTCATTTGTACCTGCAACCCATTAAAAAGGGCAGCTGAACATATCGCGGACAGGCTGACTATTCACCATAACAAAAAAACCCAAATCGCCGCAGTTCCACTTACAGTTCCATATTATTCTGTTTTGCAATTCAACCCAATTTATCTGCTCTCTGCTACACGCGGTTTTATCCACGAGTTTTGTAAAGTCCCGACTTATCGGGAATGACATGAACTTAGCGTCCGGAATATTCTGATCAGATTAAATCTACTTGGCGCTGTAATACTGCATCCCGTTGTACCAGAAGTTATTAAAACATACCGGCCCCTCAAATGCGCTTGCAGTGGGTTAGAGAACAACATATACCGCCCCAGTACAACCGCTATTTTGATAAGGTCCAATATATAATATATATATATGGTCTAACATATGATAGTTCACTAATCAGCTAATAGGCCTATTAATTCGTGAGATTTCAATTTATAAATAAAACTAATATACGAGCTCATATGAGCTCAATTGATTGATTGATTGAAGGTATGACCGTTGTTGTGGGGGACTAGGTCTACCTGTCTAGCAGCTAATAACTCGTCCGTGGAGAGAATAATATAAGTCGAGGAACATAACGAAACGCGTTTAATTTATTTATTTATTCCAATTGGGGATGCTTTCTAACGCGGGAATGCGGTGCTATTAAACATCAACACATTCCTGCGCGTGCGTCGATATTGTGCACCCTAATACTAACAACCCACCCAGACACCCCCTACCCCTCACCCCCCCCCCCCCCCCCCCCCCCATCACCCAACATTACTATGTATAGATCAATGCAGCTCAATATATTAGTAAAGGTATCGTCTGATTAGCTTTCCTACACATGACCTCTTATCCTTGTAGTTGTTTATTTATTTACACTATTTTTTGTTGAGTAAATCTTTCTGATAGGGGGGGGGGGGGGGGGGGGGGGGACTTACTCTGGACGAGCGCAACGATTGAACGACGCTTATAATAATTAAGACGAGTACGGCGTTGATTATATTCATATACACCACCTGGCTTTGCATATTTAACGTGCGATTGGAAATAAGTTCGTTCTACCCTTCCGTGGGTGGTAGATGTCACGGTTATGTATTGGTGGTTGAGAAGGGTGGGGGGGGGGGGGGGGGATTAAAAGGGGTGAACACGTACTGTCCCCCTTTCTTTGATTGATTGGTGGTGTGGGTAAATTTCTCAAAACCTGATTTTGTGATACAGTCGCTTAATTTTAATTTGTATCTCATAACTGGACCTCGTGCTGCGCGAAGGCCCCACGAACGTGTAATTAATGATTTCGGAATCAGGCAGAGGCTATATCGAATAATAATATAATTATGTTATTCGGAGGGTCGATGTCTTTACCAGGGAGGCGGGTGTGGGGATCTTCCCATCCACAACAATAACGAAAGTCAATAGAACACGTTACAGTTTTGTTTTGCTCTTCATCTGCAGTTATTCGATTACTCCTGGAAAGGGATGAATTAATCTTGCGTTATAGAGACCACCCCCCCCCCCCCCCCCCCCCTAATATTTTAACACGTTATACATAAAATGGATAAAGTGGATGCCTACATAAAATGTTTATTAGTGTGGAAATAATTTCGTACGACAAATGGATGGCACAGGGTGGCAAACAATAAAAAATAATGTCCCGACGACACACGTTTACGATGTATGTCCACGCGGTATACCAAATATATAATCAAATGACCTCAGACGAATACAAAACTAAATGAGCTAATAATTAATATCTGGGGAGGTAGAATTTTAACTGGATTATGCTAGAAAGTTATTAATATAGTTTCAAACTATGACTGGGGGCATTGGAAATAAAGTAACTATCTGGAAGTATATATTGTAATTATTGTTAATGGTATTATTGTTAATAAATTACCACCATTGTTAATTAATTACCATCATTGCTCATTAATGACCACCATTATTCAATAATTACCACCATTGTTCATTAATTTCCACCATTGTTCATTAATTACCACAACCATTGTTCATTAATTACCACAACCATTGTTCATTAATTACCACCATTGTTCATTGTCCATCTTAATAAAGATGGTGTGATGATAACACCTCCTACTGGCACTGGTACAAGAAGTAGAGTAAATCCAGCAAAATACCTTACTGATCTAGACTTTGCCGATTACGTAGGGGTACTGTCAGAATCACTAGAGGGAGCCCAAAGGCTCCGCGGCTCATTGGAGCAGGTTGCTTCTAGTGTTGGTCTTTTTGTAAACTCCAAGAAGACCAAAATCATGACAGTGAACCTAGACAGCCTTCAATAAATGTCTGAGCGTAAGGGCATAAGCTCTAGGGATGGCTTGCTTGATTGAGCACCTGGATGGATGACTTCTGCTACTTGGGATCATGGATCAGAAAGTCAGGTGAAGACGTTCTGATACGTAGGGGGAAGGCATGGGCAACATTGAATAGTCTGTCCATAATTTGGAAGTCTCATAGAATAAAATGGAACCTTAAGGTTCGATTATTTATGGCAGCAGTAGTGCCAGTAATCTTATATGGGAGTCCATGCTGGGCTCTAACTGCTGAGGACACCAAATCTCTGGATGGCACTTTCACAAGAATGCTGCGCGGGTTTATTGTGTCAAGTACAATGCACACATCTCCAATCAGACTCTATACAACATTGGAGGTGTTCCATTAGTCTCCCCAAGCATGACACTTGAACGGAATGCCCCCGTTTTGCAGGACATTGCTTTCGCCTCGAGAACCAGCCACTGCATAATCTTGTGCTTTGGCGGCCTCATTGAGTTTAAGCATGGTGGACAGCTCATGACATTCTTGAGACGCATCCTAAAGGACACTGGCATTGAAGATGCGGATGATCTACAAAATGTCATGGGTGATACTGATAGGGAGTTGTGGCGGCGCAATTTTGTCGACAAACCGGCACATCATTATCAACATATATGTAATATATATAATGCAGCTGCAATGCGGTATGCCCATCGTAGTAGTAGTACCAGCCCCATTGTTCACTAATTACCACCATTGTTCATTAATTACCACCATTGATTGTTCACAATAGGGTTGGTGCGCGACAATAACCAATTGAATAAGGGGTAACACGGTGCCCTGAATCGAGTGGCGGACGGGGTATGATTTTTGTAAAAACACGAGGAAACGGTCGAAATGGCGGGTTTAAGTAAGTTTAAGTAAGTTTAAGAGACAGATTTGACGTCACTACGAAGTGCTCTGATAATTTCATATGCTGTTTCCTATGGAGGGTGATTTTAGATCCATTTACTTACATACACATTTAATCTAAATCATTTCACGCGTGGCTTATATCTATTGAAAGCGGAGAATGTTGCGCTTCTTTTGACACTACAATTAATTAAATACATGGTGATGAACATTGATTAAAAGAATCAATTCACAATAATTATAAACACGCAGATTGCCTGACCGGTATGCAAGTAGTACTGAACCACTGAGCCCTCCCCTATCCACCTATTGCATTGCAGTATCGGCGGAGTATTGCAGCTTAAGTTCATTAACTTGAGTAAACCTACCGCTGTACCGCTCTTACACCTTTCAACTTAATGAACTTAACCCGCAGCTGCAATACTCCGATACTGCAATGCAATAGGTGGATAGGACTGAGTGTTTGAGTGTTTGCATACCGGTCAGGCAATCTGCGAGTTTATAATTGTGAATTGATCCATTTAATCAATGTTAATCACCATGAATTTAATTTAATTGTAGTGTAAAACCCAAAAGACGCGCAAGACTCCTGCTTTCAATAAATTGATATAAGCCACATGTGAAATTGTTGAGATTAAATGTGTATTTTAATGGATCTAAAATCAACCTCCATAGAAAACTATCTAAGAAATTATCAGAGCACTTCGTAGTGACGTCAAATATGTAGCAGCCAATCACAGCCGATTTTCAAAATTGGCTTCCCGCGCTTACTTAAACCCGCCATTTCGACCGTTTCCTCGTGTTTTTAAAAAAACACACCCGCCACACGATTCAGGTTACTCCTTATTCGATTGTTTCTAGCCCAACAATTTTTTCGAGCACCAACCCTATTAACATATATTTTTACAAATTTACCACACTCGTTTTGGTAGTACACTGAACCTATCTGTCGCTCGGAAAATAACATGAATCGTTTCGTAACGATATAGAATATATTATTATATACGGTATTATTATAGAATATATAGCGCTATTTAATGAACAAAGGGAATGGCGTGATTTGTCATAAAAATTGAAAGAGTTTATATCGTGTTATATTTTTATATTTTCAGTTACAAAGAATCCACATAGGTAACAATATCTGAATTTCGATGATAAACAGCTATGAGATACGACCTTTCGCGTATTTATACTATAATAAAGTAGTAAAGATAGTTTTCGCAAACAAATCTTGTAGAACACAACGAATAAAATTATGATTTACAAGAGATCATATAAATGTATTATTATATTAGGTTCAAGAGAAAAACCTTAAATTATGCATCAACAATAATTGGACAAGTCCAAAAAACGGTTAGTTCCAAGTATTCGATAAGTGGAAAGGACTCGATACCATAAACATACATCATCTTCTGGAAAGCACAATCAATACTAATAGTAATACATGACAATTATAATGTAATACAGTATTATGATGACCGGTACCCCACCCCCCACATTTTTCTAACAAATCTTTCTCATATTGCTTGACATTTTAAACACATCATCTTCAACGCACATTCGGTATTCTATTTTTTGAGAATTTTAAAATGTGTCTTTTGCTAAATCGCACCCTCTGCATCGTCGTAGCCATTCTTCACATTAGTCGTGACTTTTTTATATCATTCCAGGCTTGCGTTGCAAAGATAGGCGTAAAAAATAAACATTGTCTGAATTTAATTGAGAAACAGTTGAGATATACGCGTTCAGAGTTTGAAATATTATCGTTCGTTGGAGGACACTTATTCATTTTAATAAATACACAATATTCTAGAACATTATATTTAAAAAAATGTTCTGCGCAAAGGATGTGGGTTTCCGGAAATGTTTTCATAAGGAATTTTCCGAAAATTTTTTGGAAAAGTAAGTTATACTTGCCATAACGAAGGCATCCATGTTGGGCCACTAAGAAGGAAACGCTTGTTTATATAAAGTACCGTAGGTATTTCAGTGCCGGTACGAGAGGTTACCCACTATTGTGTTTGTTAACTGACAGAATGGTACGTTTTTTTTCATGAAAATTAGCAGATAAAACTAAAAATTATACGTAAAAGCGGAAATTTCCGAATATTTTCCGGACTCCCATCCCGAAGCTGGCCAACAGTGCAATACTTGTCATCTATAATCATAATATTACGTAGCTATTCAACCATAAACAAGATGTTCCAGAATATGGTGTATTTATTAAATAATGAACACAATAAATAAATATAATAAAATGGTTCAGGTGAACCAATCTATATCGAACGGCTATATTATGGCCATATATGGCCGTTTCCAATTTTATTGGGAAATTATTTATTATAATCAACAATTTCCCATTAAAAGTCGGATATTGTTACATATTTGGAATCCCGGCACGGCTATAGCTTTCCATCAGTGCCAATAAATCACTATGAGGTTGAAAACAATAACTGCGGTGTAACAAGTGTAAGGCGTTCTTGAACTATTTTAAGTTCCAGAACGCCTTGAACTAGAGCAAAGTCGACTGTGATACCTTCTTCAAACGCTTGTAGCTAAAGAATAAAGCGAAAATAACAATTCCGCTTCACCCACATACGAGGAGGGAGGTGAAACCGTGAAACGATCGCGGTTTTCAATTTCATGGAATTCCACACAATTGTCACTTTCATATAATGTCACTGAATTACAACATTATAATATTCCAGAAGATGGTAGACTCTGGTTATAATAATAGTAATTACTCATTCTACAACTTTATTGAAACATGAAACATGCATTCGCCAAGGTATTCACTAACTTGTTTAGTACGCCGTGGCGTACACTCTCACTGACTCTTATTATTACTGGTACTTATTCTAGGTACTGGTACTACTGGTACTGGTACTTACTCACTAGGTACTTTTCTACGGAGTACCTTTTCTACTTAATTTGATTTTAACTATCTATAGCTTGTTTTTGGCGTGTTAGCTGATAAACAACGTCATGTATCTTGTGTTGTCTGCATCTCTGATAAATGACTTACTGTTAAGTTAGGGCTATCTCAGCATGGCTGTAAAATACGGGAAGAATATAATAATGTTACTAGGGATGTGGCGAATGTCCGCATCCGCGGATATCCGCAAGATTTTTGGCATCCGCATCCGCACCCTTAACATGCGGATGTGACTTGCACTATCTAAGCATCCTGTCAGCGCATATCCAACAAATACCACTCCTTTAAACAAATTTCAATAATAATTACTTTTTTATCTTAAACTTTTTTGCTTTTTATCTTCAAAATTATCAAAATATAAAATAATAAAAATTATATGTTCCTAGATATAGCAGCTTCGCCGAAATAAATGCATTTACGTCGTGGTGTATTAGGCCTAAGGATAAGCGCTGGTAGCAATAATTATGTTTGTTAGATCATTGGGAATGAATATTAATAGAAGATTAGAATATTAAAATGCTGTTGTAATCTTTATGTAGAAGGGAGGCCAGAGACAAATATGTATGTTTTAATAGAATCCGAATGTTAAATATATGACATTCGCATCATCCCTAAATGTCACTATATTTCACGCCGAGATATAAAGCACCCAAAAGCCGACCATTGAGTTTAGTGTATTTCACGGCGTATTTCACGCTGACTTAAAAATAAAATATATTAATTATTGTGGGTCGCACATTAATTGATCTCTGTAACTGTATATTATAAGTCGCATTGATTTGAAAATTAAATATATCAAAAATTACCAGAGATATTAAACTAACTGATGTAAAAAAATTATACAATTTGAGTGCTGGGAAAGTTAATAATGTCCGGTCCACTAAATGTTCGAAGGTTTTTCACCTAATCTAATTGGGATGGCTGATTTTAGGTGAAATTTATTTATTAGTTTTAGTATAAAATAACAATAACATGCCCGTGCCCGGGTTTAATATAGAGAAGTTGTGTGAATAAACTTTCCATATTGTACCAGTCAAATGACAATAAAACAGATTAAACAATTATTAGGCAAATTTCCGTTGCCATGGAAAGCCAGTCAATCGATAGTCGATGCTCAAAGATTGTTGAGCATCAAATTTGAGAGAAAATCGCGGCTGTTGCTAAAGAAAAGAAAAAGAATTCACTTTTTACCACCGCCCCACTTTTTCCAAAATACTTTTAATTTATAAGCTAAAAAACAAAAAAGTCACGAAGATGAAAAAAAACTCCGGTAAGAGTAACAAAAGTAATTAAGTAGTAGTAATAAAGTACCAATAACCGAAGGTAAATGTTATAATGGTACGAAGTGGCAGCAGAAACAGCAGTGGAACTACAAGTGCAGCGACGTAAATAAATACGATGTTCTAGAATATAAATAATTCCTTACCAAATTGTGCGGATGTAAATCTCTCGCATTCCAACTCATAACTTGGCTGTCATCACATCAATAATAACCTCCGTATTGAGCTGCTAATTTATTGTTATTTTCAACGTTAAAATTATTTAATGTGTATAAAAATAGTTTCATAGTAAAAGTTGCAGAATGAGTAATTATATTTTGTTGGTGGTCGCAATAAGGGTGGGGGGGGGGATACTGTATCGGATATATTCATGGTTAGGTATTATTGTAATGGTCCAGCCAAGACAGGGGAAAGTTATTAATTAATAATACCTTTAAATATTATTGCTATTTAATATACGGTTTGAATCCCCCCCCCCCCCAAACTCCCAAAAGTTCACTTATCTCAATAAAAAACGAGGAAATCCATTGATATAAAACATTTATGAATCAGCACCTATATCCATATCGCTCTCCTCTGATTGCTCGTTAGGAGTTAGCGTCGAGAACTCCCCGAGTTTCTCTCGGATTGCAGTTAATCTCATCTGCAACATTCCGTAATCAAACTTACCGCGCCGCTCCCCGAACGGGTCGAACATCACCTGCCCAGTTAAGTTCTGTTTCTCCTTCACCGTGCTCACGTAACTGTCGTAAAAGTCCGGAAAGCTTTTGTGCATGACGTCGACAAGGGCCTTGGGGCAGCGGTTGTCGCCCTCGAGTTGGTCGCAGACAGCCACTCGGATCGTCTCGTGCCGGATACACTCGTTGTAGCGCTGCGCGTCCCCGCCGTGGCGTTCCGTCTCGAATCCGGGTTCGTTGTGGTACGGTTTGTCGTTCATTAGCGACTGGATGGAGAGAAGAACCGATGATAGACTTTGAGCAGGACTCCAGGCGGGGCCCGTCCAGGTTCCTAAAAGTGAACAATGGAACATATTACAGTTAATCAACCTATCTTCTATGGGTAAACAATAGATAGACCTAATAATTAATATCAAATAATTAATTACAGTAGCGGAACCCCAGGTAATTAAAAAAAACACAGACGGTTTAAGAGGTCTCTCACTCTGAGGTCTAGAATATAACGTGTCAGTTATTAGGAAATAACCGGGGTCACGCCCCCCGCAAACACGGCCGATTTTTCAGACCAGGGTACCGTCTTAAAAATGCCGGTTTTTGACGGATTTGAATTAGGGATGTCCCGGAATCGATATTTTGATTCCGGCCGGAACCGGAACCGGAATTCAACTTGCCGGAATATTCCGGCCGGAATTTTTTACGAGATACCGGAATTTTCTATAATTAATGAAATACACTAAATGACCCATGAAACTTTACAATTTTTTGTGAAACAAATGAATTTTTTTAATTTCTAAAGCTAAGTTTGATAATGAGAGGAATCAGAACCTTGGGGGTTAATTAAGGTGGGTGGAGTGGAGAATGGCCTGGGTCGTTATGGGGACGGGATGCTACTTCGGCATTAAACGACAGGGAATTAAATAAAATTGTTTTCTAAAATTTAGGTTATTATCATTTAGACTCATACCTAAAAACCTACGTTAAACAAAAACCTATGGTTTCGCAGTTCGTCCTTTGGTGCAATATCCTGGTGTCTTTAAGGGAAAGGAGCATGTTACAGTGACATGTTATTCGAACCAAAACAATAAACGAGGCCAATAGTACATGTTACAGTTTAATTATTGCTGGGAATAAATATATTTATGGTAAGAAATGGCTTTGCTGTAAATAAAAATTAAACTACTATATTATGCAGCACCTACGACGCAGAACTGAACTAAAGACCACTCGCAGGACCTGTACGTATTGTAATAACGTTTATATTAGATTTAGGTTAGAGTAGTAATTGTAATTGTGTAATATTGTATTTGTAACCAAGTAACATAAAGGACCCCCATGAAAATAAGCTGCAAATCTTTAGGGGTCATCCTATATGTTACGTTGGACGAGATAATACCAATCATAATATTATCATATTATTTAATAATTAATTCAAAGTAAAATAATATAAAATCAATGTAAAATAATGTAAAAATCAATGCAAAATATTGTAAGATCAATCTAAAAAACGTCATTTTATAAGCAAATTGTAAAAAGCAAATTGAAAAAACCACTATTTATGGCCCGTGCTCCACTGGTAAGTCTTATAAAGTTTTAATCAGAATAAATTTTGGAATACGTTGGTTTCAATGGGAGCATCTCCACTGGTAAATCGTAGGTTACGACCGATGAGTCGAAAGTGATTATGTCCCATGTTCCATATTTTGACACATGACTCATGTGTTATATATATCCAGCAAGAGGCCTACTGATTGGTTACTTTGGGTATAAATATGCAGTAAATGTGAGACGCATCTTATATTTTTTATCAAATGACTTATGACTTGTGTTACCTATGGAGCAAGGAGGCATTCATTTTGACATTCTGACCAGTGGGGCACGGGCCTATTGATGCATTTCATTAGTTAATGTAAATTACGATGGTTATTGTTAATTGTATATGAACACTACAGTAGGTGGTGTAACATATGGTGGGACCATTTTAGTTTGATTACCAGGTGAAATGTTTTTGGAAATGTGTTACATATCAAACGTGCAACTGCAAAGCACTGCGTGCCAACGTACAAAATGTGCAACTATCAAACTAGTTAGGAACCTGGCAATTCCGGTAAAATTCCGGCCGGAACCGGAATCGGGCAAAAACCGCCGGAATTCCGGCCGGAACGGAATTCCGGGACATCCCTAATTTGAATGCTGAAAATGATATTTAACATTTCTTGTATTTTATTTCCTACACATTCGCAGCAGTAGGAAAAGAATACACGGGGTTCCACATTAATTATTTGGAGTAGGACACCGTTCCCATCCTATCTCTATAACTTTACCTGGCTACTTCATTCATAATTCATATGCAGGTATAATGTATAATGTGGTCTCCAGGAACTAATATTATGTTAGAATAACAATTCTAACACTAGAACAATGTCGCCTCCGCTTTGCAGGACATTGCTTTCGCCGTGAGGACCAGCCAGTGCATAATCTTGTACTTTGGCGGCCTCATGGAGTGAATAAGCAAGCATGGTGGCTGGTGGCGGTGGGTGGACAGCCCATGGCATTCTTGAGACGCATCTTAAAGGACACTGGCCTTGAAGATGCGGATGATCTAGCAAATGTCATGGATGATAGGGAGTTGTGGCGGTGCAATTTTGTCGATAAGCCGGCACAGCATTCTTAAAAATGTAGCTGCAATGCAGCATGCCGATCCTAGTAAGTTTGGTTCAATTACTGTACGAACCCGCGATGCCGAGAAATTCGCGTTCAAACATTTACCAGACAGACGGATGGACAGACGGACATGCCCCATTTGCCCTATATGAACCCTATGCCAAGGCTCGCCGACTACGTATCTCGCCCCACATTGGAATCGTAAAGAATTGGGTAAAAATTGATTTTATCTTACCGGCACACTTGAGAACTGCGAAACGATTACCGACCCCACAAAGACACAGGATGAGTTTTACCACAAATCTATAAAGTGTCTGCTTGGATTACTTGCTTGCTTGGAGTATAAGATTATGATGGTTAGTAAATGAAAGGGTTAAAATAATGAAAAATAATGACTTAAATGGAATTGCCCTGTTGGCTATTGCCACATGTACCTTGTTAAAAAATCGATTTCTGCCAACTTTGTTCAAATAAGTTCCAAATTTTATTCCGATAAATGCAAACTTTGTTCCAATGCCAGCATATTTGCGAATTTTGTTGTAACTGTCAGACAGTAGGGTGTAGTTATTACAGGTGTGTAGAGCGTTGGGTTGGTCGAGCGCCGGGCCTGCCATCTATTGGTTGTAGGGTCAGCCCCGCCAGGATCCACTCAACCTTTCATCCTCTAGGGTCGATAAATGAGGACCAGTTGAATAACTGGAAGAAAAACTTCGGATAGGAGTAACGCCCACCCCAATACTCGGGTAGCAGCTATCGAAAGAGGAGCGTTCGGGTCGCCTCCGGCTTCGGCCGACTGTTTGCTTGCATACTTGCTTGTTCCAACGGTTGCAAACTTGGTTCCAATAGTTGTGAAAATTGTTCCAAAAGGGAGCGAGGAATGTGTAAAGACAATGTTCCATATAGTGAATGGATAGGTTTCGTCGTTATCACCTGCGGTAAAACCTAACGAGGTCGATTTTAGTTAACCCAAAACCAGTGGTTTATTACAGAAAACAGGTCAATGCTAACCCAAATACATCTATTGGAACTAAGTTCGCATGCAGTTGAACTACTACCCGGTGCCGGTACCACTGCAACTGGTACCAAACCAACAAGCAACAACCAAGTTCGGTGTGCTAGCCGGTGAAATATACAGGCCTAGAAATTGAACTACAGTACCGTAAGCAGGGGTTACCTTGTACCAATTTTGATACTTTTTGCATTTTTAGCTCAATATAAAAGGCAATTTGCGCACCAATTCAATGTAAATAAGAAAAGTACCGGTACTACTATCTATGGCACCTTTAAAATCTTGAAAGTTAAAAAAAAAAATGGACCTAACAGTTTTTTTTATCAAAAAGTGGACAAAGTAGGGACCCCGCCTTCGGGGTTACTTTGACCACCCTTAAATTAGCTACGGAAATTGCCCCTAATTATAATGTAACCCTTTTAAAGGGCTACTACTTTGGCCATCGCACATGCTAATATCACATGTGTTTTAGCTTATTTCGTTCAAATTTATTTATTTCAAACTAGTACAGTACACACTACACACACACCCTTATAAATTGAGCCCTTACATCTCTCTTGCCAGCGTATATTGGTGGCCTATTTAGATCTAAAGCATTGTCCACATGTCAACACCCCCCCCCCCCCCCCCCACAGGTGCATGACAGCAGTTTGTCACAAATTTGTATGTAGACCCTCTCCCTCACTGATCTTACCGTGATGTCATTTAGCCCCTACCCTAAGGAGGGTTAAGCCTATATCATATCCCACCCCACCCAGACCCAATGGTTAGTGATTGGAAATAATAAAATCTTAGATTGGTATTAATCAACCAGCCCCCCCCCCCCCCCCCCCCCCCATGTCACAGCCACAGGTTTGTCATGCATTTGTGTGTAGGTAGACACCCACCCCCACGCCCCACCCCCATCTTTATGTTAAAATTTGACTTCGATATTAATATATTTAAATACTCAATTATTAATATTCATCAATATTCACCCTTTCCATCCCATCCTTACAACTTCATCGAATTCATCATTTTTACCCTACACATTCATTGCAGTAAAAATCGTCATCATAATTAAAGCCAACACCTATCTGCCTATGCATTTAGTGCAGGCCCAGTTATCGTCGCAGATATTATACGCTGATACGTATTTTTGGTGTGGTCAAAGTAACCCCATTGTCCGCCATGGCCACCTGGGTTACTTTGTCCAGTGAAAAAATCAATTGAAAACATTTTGAAAATTTTCAAATGTTATATGTGTTGACCTGTTATTTAAGTATCTCCACATGGTAGCTGCACATTTCGTAATAGTCTATGTAATGTATATCATATTTCAATCAAAGTTTCAACGTTTTTTTCGCAGTTTAATTAAAAACTAATTTAATTTCAAAAATTATAACTACTAAAACTTTTTTAAACCTTTCATAACCTATAGAAGCAATAGCTATATTAGTAAGCTCTCAAGTCCATGCTGGATATGGCATCAACATGTAGGCCTACATAGTTATTTTAGAACCGGAATTTAAAAGAAAAACTCGTTTTTTTCAATTGACCAAAGTAACCCAATTGGCAAAAGTATCCTATGTTTACGGTACAGTACTTCCGGAGGGAGATTAAACTAACCTAATATACTGAGACAAACTTTTCCTGTTTTATATAAATTGGGATTAAAACGGACTCGGTTTCCTCCGGTTGTTAACAGTTTAACTCGAGGAGGTTTAATCGGATATTCCGGTGGAAATCTGAAAACGAAATGAAAGAATCCGCCCTCGTAGGGAGTATCAAAGGGCCCGGTAATGAGAGCGTCGATGGCTGTAATATCATCGCTGTTATGAGCGATAAACATCCCGGGCGGCGGATCGTTATAAATACTCATAATGTCCCGTTTAATACGACCGATACACATAGCGGAATACGGACCGTGTGATTGCCAATCTTTACTCAGTAGCGGGTCCCATTCCATAGTCTTGGGTATCGCCGCGCTGGATTCCGGCAAAGGGGACATTGCGCTGTCCACCGCACCGATAAAGGATTCATCGAACTCCTCGTCCGTGTCATCTTGGACGTCTATATCCGCCAGCTCGTTTGGAGTTGCAATTGAATTGTCGTTATTAATTGGAGAAGAATTTTCATCTTCTTCTAACCCCGTGTTCGATTGATGCGACTGAGACTCCATACTGCCATAAGCATACCGACCGGTATAATGATTGATAGATGATAGGCCTATTTATCTGACAGTCTGACTGCTGGACTCGGACTGTCACACTCTGACACTGTCGGACTGCCTGACTGCTGACTCTGACAGTCTGAGACTGTCCGAGAATACTGTAACGGGGATTAGGCCTAACGTGTTTTGTATGTTGTTTGGGGGCCTCCACATCTGCACATAGCCAGCATAGCTGCATTGCATAGGCTAATAGCAGAATAGGCCTACAGTAATACATACAGACATAATACTGTCTGTCAGTCAGTAGGGAACATACCCTTAAATAAGCTCCAAAAGTGGGTTCTTATTTAAGGAAAATGGCTCTTATTTAGGGGTTTTTGGGCCTTTTTTGGATATTTTTTCGACATAATATGCAAGAACTTGTTTCAGTAAAAAATACCGCATAATTTTATTACACAATATAAAAGTTGGTTCTTTCTTGAACATAATGCAAAAAACCAGAAAACATTTCACCGTCCGGTTTTTTTTCTACAAGCGTTTTAAGTGCAAATGAGCAAAAATGAGCAATAATAAAGTACAACAACGAGCAACAATGAGCAACAGCGAGAAACAACGAACAACAATGAGCAATAATGAGGAACAACGATTGAACGAGCAACAACGAGCAACAATGAGCAACAACGACCAACACTGAGAAACACCGAGCAACAATGAGCAATAATAAAGTACAACAACGAGCAACAATGAGCAACAGCGAGCAACAATGAGGAACAACGACTGAACGAGCAATAATAAAGTACAACAACGAGCAACAACGAGTAACAATGAGTAATAATGAGCAACAACGAGCAACACTGAGCAACAATGAGCAACAGCGAACAACAATGAGGAACAACGACTGAACGAGCAATAATAAGTACAACAACGAGCAACATTGAGAAACAATGAGCAATAATAAACTACAACAACGAGAAACAACGACCAATAATTAGGACATGAGGAACAACGAGTAACAATGAGCAACAATGACAATGAGTAACAAAACAACGAGTAACATTGATCAATAATAAAGTATAACAACGAGTAACATTGAGCAACAATGAGAAACACTGAGCAACAATGAGCAACAATAAGCAACAATGAGAAACAACAAGCAATAATGAGCAACAACGACTGAACGAGCAACAACGAGTTATATTGAGCAACAACGAGATATATTGAGCAACAATGAGCAATAATAAAGTACAACAACGAGCAACAACGACTGAACGAGCAACAACGAGTAATATTGCCCAACAATGAGCAATAATAAAGTACAACAACGAGAAACAACGAGCAACAATGAGGAACAACGATTGAACGAGCAATAATAAAGTACAACAACGAGCAACAATGAGTAACAATGAGCAATAATGAGCAACAACGAGCAATAATAGAGTACAACGAGCAATAATAAAGTACAACTAACGAGCAACAATGAGCACCAACAAGCAACAATGAGCAACAATGACCAACAATGAGAAATAATAAAGCACAACGAGCAGCAATGACTGAATGAGCAACAACGAGCAACAAACTGCGTCGAACCGGATTGAATGTGGGGGAGAGCCACGTTCAAGTGAGCGAAGCCTTTAGCATATGGGTGCTATTAACGAGTTGTCTGTCGTCGTTGTAAATTTTTTATCGCTAATAACTCGGTCATTCCTTGATGAAATTAAACGAAACTTAGTATGTATGTAGTCTGTCAAAAGATTAGAAATAATCTGAAGTTTGGTAAAAAAACAAACGAACGCAATGAGGCAAATTAAGGAGACGAGTATTGTGTTGAACGACCTCTGACTAACGAAAGACATCATGTTAATGGGGTGGGGCCCCTATCAGCTAGGGCTAGCTAAGGCTTTGCTCACTTCATGCTGCGCAAAGGTCCCACGAACGTGCCCCACTCATGCCTGAGCCAGTTGAGCCAAAACGTCATCCAGTCATCATCTTTAACCTTCATAACGTCTATCAGCTGCCCATGCCCAACCGAACCATCTTTGTGTCTATTGACATGACATTGACATCTGGTTTTTCACTTTTTTTCACACCTTTCAAGTACAACATTGTGGATAATCCAGTGGGGCGTAACGCGGAGCAGAAGAGGAAGTGCAGGACACAAGTTAGTTTTTCGAAACTGTGCGGCGATGTCCAGTTACTTGAGTCATGTTTCATCGAAATACGTGACAATGTATGTGCGCTCAGACTATCAGATGGGCGATGGGCTATTCTTTTGAATATCAATGGGCTATTCTATGCTACCGTGTGAGGTAAGAATGCCAGTGCTAGCAACTTCATTATGATACGATATTCTATAGAGGATTTATAGAGTGACAGTGCAACCATTGTCCTTATCCTTAACCCAACAATTAGCAATATTAATATACAGACTGACATAAATCAAAGAATTATGAACGAAGTGTAACACATACTGTAAGGAATAAGGAATATTTATTTTATTTAAGGAATGTGCAGATTTTTGAATACAATTGTATTCCTAAATAAGAAACCCAGGTCAAAAAGTTCTTATTTAGGGACTTTTAGTATTTATGTGTACAATTTCGATATCTTAAATAAGGTAAATTTAAAAAATCCCCCTTATTTAGGAACTAGTCGTATTTTTGATGCAATTTTAAAATGCTTGTAGAAAAAAAACCGGACGGTGAAATGTTTTCTGGTTTTTTGCTTTATGTTCAAGAAAGACCCAACTTTTACATTGTGAAATAAAATTATGCGGTATTTTTTCCTGAAACAAGTTATTGCATATTATATCGAAAAAATATCCAAAAAAGGCCCAAAAACCCCTAAATAAGAGCCATAAGAACCCACTTTTGGAGCTTATTTAAGGGTATGTTCCCTACTGTCAGTCTGTACAGCTGTAGGGCCTAGGGACATGAGAGTAAAAACCCAAGCGATCATTTTGTGAACATCCAATGATATTGCCTGTTTTATAAATGCTTTAAGTTGTTATGGCTGTATGGGATGATCTGTTTGATTGGTTGTTGTGTGATTTACTTGCTAATCTTGGCCAGTATTAAATGCACTAAATTAACAAGCGATCAATGTAACTTAGTAGTTTACATTTAAATATTAGCAGTATGCCGGTAGCTCTACATGTACTCTCAGACTCTAACACACTTACCTATGACGCTATGAGTGATGTTTGCAGTGACTGACGTAATAATGAAAGAATGCAGGAATGTACTTAAGAATATAATACAATTGATGGACTCTTGCTCTAGGTTTTAGGATAGACAGATAGAGGCCAGGCCTCTTTACAGCCAGACAGCTTTAATCTTTGTAAAATACTGTCATATCGTACAATACAGCAGTAACTGGACACTTAACAGCTTAATGTAGGTAAATAATACGTAATACAGTTATACATATGTTATGATATACAGTTTTACGTACTACATTATTCTATCCATTATCCTGCCACAGCAACCTGCTCCTTTCCCTCACTTAATACATAATAATTATCATTGCTAATTCGCCGGGATGTGCTTTTAATTCACCAAAGATAGGTTTTCGAAAATCCCCCCCCCCCCCCCCCCTCCATCATGCCTCCTGTGAAACATATTGACTCCTACTGTATATCTGTACACATTGATCAGTGCTTGTTGATTTAGTGTATTTAATACTGGCCAGGATTAGCAAGTAAATCACATAACAACCAATCAAACAGAACATCCCATAACAACTTAAAGCATTTATAAAATAGGCAATATCATTGGATGTTCACAAAATGATCGCTTGGGTTTTTACTCTCATGTGGCCTAGGGCTGTAGGGCGCCTACTGTAGGTAGGCCTAATACAATAGGCCTAATATACAGATATAAGTAACACACGACATAAACAAATTGAGGGAAAGGAGCAGGTTACTGAGGCAGGCTTTTCCAACCAAAACAATAAAACGGCCACTTTACCAATTGAGGGAATGGAACAGGTTACAGAACACTGCACCAGTACTACTGTCTGACTGTTGACTGTACAACTACCTACAGTACCTGAGTACAGCAGTCAGGCAGTAGCCTACCAGTACAGTACCTACGCTGCTAGGTGGAGGCCCTGAAACACTTGTAGTCCTCTGTAACGTCATAACGTGTGAACGTACTATTACAGTATTACCGGTACTAACGTGCGGCCGTACCGGTATGCTGGTATGGGCGCGCCGCGCGATTTGCGGTACCAGTACAGTCACAGTACGGTACAGTACAGTACGGTACCAGTACAGTACCAGCCGCGAAGTGCAAAAAATCATGCACACCACGACACCAGATGCCAGCTCGGTGCAAAGATATGCCAGCAATACAAAAATCGCGATGAGCGCAGCATCTCTATCGTTGCACATTGCACATTCTGACATTGCTGATGCTATGATGGCTGCGCTGGGTCCAGTGCAGCACATCCTGACATCCATTGACATCCAGATCCAGACATCTCTGCGCCAGCCTTTTCAGCATTATCTTAATAAGACAGTAAGAAGTGCATAATCTGGTGTTGTAATTAGGACCCACTTCGTTCTAGGATAGGCATACCTCTGTACCTGCATACTGTAGGTAGGGACCCTTGGACCCATATACAGATATACACAGTCAGATAATACTCGGCTGCAAGGGTATGGTCTGACCAGGAAGATTATAATCTGCAAAACAAACCAATGGCTGGTGTACAAGGCTGAGATAACTCCCTCTTGAAATTATCTCCCCAGCCTAGTGCCTTGCTAATGTGCAGGTGTGGGTCACATGCTGCAGTAGGTATGGGTCCCATACTGCCATATCTAACTCCACTCCCACTGTAACCCTGTGGAATGGCAAAACCAGAGTGCGGGAGTGTGGTGTTTGCCCGAGCACTTACTCGGTAAAATAAGGACTCACAACACTCACCATGGAATATCATTAGTACCCTACCTGTATACTGTACCTTTCCGGATTACCTAACCATGGGTGTATATATATATATATTATTGTCGACTATAAAATATTAAACATGGCAGTCACAGCACCAAGTAACTAGTAACAGCATAGTAACACAAAATTTTATAGTCCAGCTAAACATGTTGATAAATATAATCATACGTTGTATATAAGTAATATATAAGTAAATAATTACGTAAATAAATTAGTAAATCAATCAATCAATTTGTAAATAAATATAATCATACATTTTACATAAGTAATATATAAGTAAATAATTAACTATAGCACATGATTAAGTATTTTAATGATGTTATTGTTAGTAAAGTGATGTTATGTCAGGAGTATCATAATTAAGAAATTGATTGAGAAAGACCAAAATTTTGACAGTTAACTTTGAAAGTTCTCAGCAAGTCTCTGATCGGATGAGCATAATCTCAAAGGATGGTATGCTTGAGCATGTGGACGACTTCTGTTACCTGTGATCATGGATCGGGAAGTCAGGTGAGGACCTTCGAATACATAAGGGAAAGGAATGGGCAGTCTTGAATAGGCTTCCCAGGATTTAGAAGTCACTGAGAATTAATCAGAAACTTAAGGTCCGATTATTTAGAGCAGCAGTAGTTCCAGTACTCCTTTATGGGAGTCCATGCTAGGCTCTAACTGCTGAGGACACCAAATCTCTGGATGGCACATTCACAAGAATGCTACGCCGGGTTCATTGTGTCAAGTACAATGCACACATCTCCAACAAGACACTATATAACATTGGAGGTGTCTCATTGGTTCCCCCAAGCTTGACACTAGAACAAAATCGCCTCTGCTTTGCAGGACATTGCTTTCACCGTGAGGACCAGCCAGTGCATAATCTTGTACTTTGGCAGTGAATAAACATGGTGGACAGCCCATGACTTTCTTGAGACGCATCTTAAAGGACACTGGCCTTGAAGATGCGGATGATCTAGCAAATGTCATGGGTGATAGGGAGTTGTGGCGGCGCAATTTTGTCAAAAAGCCGGCACAGCATTCTTAAAAATGCAGCTACAATGCAGCATGCCGATACTAGTATCATAATTAATCTAAATAGTAATTAAGTAAATAGCATATTATGTACCGCCCTACTGTATACAAATAATAATTTACGTCGGATTGCAAATAAATCACAGTGTCGAAGCTATATAACTAAGAGAGATAATGAATACAGTATGATATGAGTAACTAAAATAAGCCGATTATTTCTGGTCTAAGTGTAATTGTGCGGTTGCTATCTTTAAGAAAGCTACTGCTTTAGGAGGATCACAAAAGAATTGTGAGGCAGTGCAGTTAGGACGATTTTTTATGATAGTGCATTGTTCTAGAATATGTTCCAGATCCTGGACACCACTGTTGCATGGGCAAATGCGTTGGTCCCGTGGGACGCCTGGCGATGTCCACCAACCTGTCTCTATTCTCAAGTAGTTGCAACCCGTCCTAAAACGTGTCAGCATGAAACGGTCATATTCAAGAATTAGAGTTGTCATCGATCAACTTTGGAAGGGCCAGCTGTAGATTTACAACTTAATATTGTACCAGTTTGGGCGAGGAGATGGAATCAGCATTCATGATGCGTGCTTTTATTCTATCGAGGGCTTTGTTTGTTTCATGCGATAATAAATGATTCACATCCCGGAAAGTGTCACATGATAAACTTTTGTAATGCTTTATGTATTTTAATCCTATATTACGAGCTTGCGCAAGTATAGGCTTCAGATAATCCAATGTGGTATTGTGTTTTTCCAAGTTTGCTGAACCCCAATCACACCCGTATAGGATTGAGGCATCTATGCATACATTGCGAATTGAACGTTTGATAGAGAAAGGTGCTGTTATATTATTAGTCAGGAAGCACGTGTATTTAACATCAACCTGTGCGCTTTTAGCTTTAGCAGTATAAGTCACGTCGGTACTAGACCCAGAATTGGATAAAATTGTACCTAAATATATATAAGTTGATCTGTTTTGTATGATCATGTTGTTCAGCTTAATGCTCGATATACGTTGATTATATTTATCTGGATTTATTATCATAAAGGCTGATTTACTCGCATTGATGTTAAGGTTGTTGAGTTCTATAAACGAAATTGTCGCATTACATTTAATGATGAAATCTACTCTGCTAGTGCTCATAATACAAGTATCATCGGCATGTAGTATGCAATAAAGATCTCCAAGCAGCTTGTCTGGGGTACACTTATCTACTAAGAATTGAAATAAGTTGTCTAGGAATGCAATGAATAATATAAATGATGATGGGGCACCTTGTCTTATACCAGAAAGAATTTCCTTTAAACCGGAGTATAAATTTCCAATGTGGATAATGCAGTCAGTTTGAAGATATAAGGCTCGAAGGGCATCCAACATCCTTGAACCAATGTCTATTGAAGCTAATTTTATTAGTAAGCGAGCTCGTGAGACCTTATCGAAGGCTTTCTCAATATCAAAGAATGCTAAGTACAGCGTGCATCCCTTTTGTTTTGCCAATTCAATAATTAATCGTATTAGAAAAATTTGATCGAGGCATCCTTTTCCTTTTTGGAATGCTGATTGAGCTGAGTGTATGTATAGGCATCCAGAGTATCAATCTCATGGCTAGTAGGCGGTCATAAATGGCAGTGAGGAAGTTCGACATTTGAATGCCACGGTAGTTATTAGGTAGAGATAGATCACCTTTCTTTGGTAGAAAAGACATTAATGAGTCAACAATACTTACTGGGAAGATACTAGAACATAATATAGTATTAAATAGCAATATTATATAAGGTAAAAGTGCAGGTAGTTGGGTTCGAAGATTACCTCCTGACAGATCATAACCCCCCTTTGTACATGCTTCATTAGCAGCATTTGACACCTCATTAAAACTAAAGTGATCATCAAGGAGTGGCACATAAATATTGGATTCTGGAATGTTTAGATGTTCTTTGGTTTCTCCGGTAGGTAGTTGATATAAATGATCAACATGATATACAAAGTCTTGAACATCAGGAGAATTAGTTGGGTTTACTCCAGTCACACCACCCTTCCAATTAATCTTTGCCCAAATCTCTTTGGAGTTGCCTCCATTCAGAACGTTTTTCCATGACTGACATTGCTTTTGGTGAAAGCCACTTATTATCTACTTGTTTAGCTCTGATTCGGAGCTTGCGTATTTCTCAATTGCTCCACCTATCATCGCATTGCCTTGAGATGAGTATGGGATCAAGCGTGAGCTGCTTAGAATCGTTGTTAGTTCCTTATAGGAAATATCACATTTTTCTTGGAGCGATGAAATAACTGATTTTGGTTGATCAAACTTTTTCGTGGTGGTGTCATGCATTTTTCCCACCTTGGATTCATGGAATATCTTAAACAGAAAGTCTGATTTTGTTTGCTAGTATTTCAGGAGATGGAGTAACTGTGAAGTTTATATTACTATCGAGCAGTGATTATAGTGCTGCACATGCTGTTGGATTAATGGGCTTTTTGTACATTAGTGGTGGTAAAGTGTTTATATGTTTGTTGAGCTCTGAAACACGAGCATATAAAGTCTTGAGGCAGATGTACTGAGGATGCTTTAAACGGAGGTGAATTGGAACGTGATCAGTTAAATGGCATAAATTCCCAATAAAAGCAAAGTGTTCAACATCCTTACGCGCATTCTTAGATACCAGTATCAAATCCACTTGTGACTTTCTATCCTTTTTAATGAATGTGAAAGTTCCAGGTAGCGGTTTCCCATTCAGTATCATATGATTTAAGGGGACCAACCTCAAATGAATTGCAAATATTGTGAAGAACAACACCATTTGCATTTGACTTTGTGTCTACGTTATCAACATATTTCCAAGGTAAATCATTGAGGTACGATTTATAGTTTCCCATCCGACTATTGAAATCACCCCCTACATATATTGAGTAGCCCATGTCTTGGTAAGTTGCAAGCTGCACCTAGTTTGGATAGATTGGACGGGTCACCATATGGAGAGTCATGTGGTAAGATGTAAGTACCAAAGATAACTGATTTGGGTTTAAAGTCAAAGCTGAATGAAATGTAGCAGTTAGTGTGGGATATATCAAATATATGTGCACGGAGTGTTGATTTCACTAAGAGAATACAGCCAGCATCGAACTTTTGGTTATCATATGGGGTAGCATCAATGTATCCATTTGGTATATTTATAGGTGGGGTGTAATTTTGTGTTTCGAAAAGAAAAACATTATCAAGCTATTAAATAAATCACAATTTACAGTTTCATTAATAATATATTTGTAACGATTGTTTATGTTCCAGAATAATAAATTAATATAACTGCTGTCAGATAGTTTACTTGGTGCTGCTTCTTTGATTTGATTTGATTGGCGAGGTTAAAGGTATCTACAATACTTCCACGTACATATAGATTACCATATTTCAGAATGATATCAGTGGAACCCTGCGGCCCTGCTTCCTCTCGCAATTTCTTTGCCTTTATACGCAAGCGGGTATTTTCTTTTTGAGTTAGTGGTGGTTCGTCGTATGATAAGTAGACTGTTATAAGCACACTGTCATTAGAGATCTTTAGTTGGCGACGGGCAGAGAAAACTGCATTTTTATCATTGGGTATGGCGAATTTAAAAATTATGGCTCAGCTTCTACCAGTGGTTAATGGTCTACCGAGATAAAATGCTTCTTTGGGAACAACCTGGCTGTTAATAATCATAGATTTGAGAAGAAGAGATACTTTCTCAGAGGCAGTCGAAGCAGTCTCGCCACCAGTGACGAATGGTACCTCTTCTTTGGGTAGGCCTCGGATGATTAGGTTACACGCACGGCGTTCCCTAGCAATTCCTTCAATAAACGTTTGTTGTTGCACAATAATTTTTTTGAACTCGGTTTGTTCACTTCTTATCTAGTCCAATTCCTCCTGCTGTTTATCGATAATAGATTGGAATTTATCTGTAACGGATTTCGTTGATTCTTCTAGTTTCCTGTCAAGTAAGGCTGATATTCCATCGAGAAGCGAGCTTTGATCAACCGTGGACTCCATCTGGGCTCCAGCAATTGCTTTAATGAGATTAACTTTATTAACTTTACTCAACTGCGACACTGTGAGATGTCGGAGATCCGATAAAGATCGTTGCGCCATAATGTTTAAATGATTAGTGTATGCAGCAAGGACGTTACAGCAGTAGGCAGTACAGCCTACCTCGCACAGTCAGACTCGTGATCCTCAACACGTGATATTATAGTTGGGAAAGTAAATCTACGATTACGAATGATTACCAATACAAACGAATACCAACAAACCCCCAAAACCCCTCAGTCACCAGGGGGGGGGGGGGGGGGGGCAGATTGCGAAGGGAAGTGTGATACTGGAGTCGGTTTTGAAAATTGTGTGAAAATTTTGGTGGTTTTTTAATGACTATCATAATGTTTGTATCATCATGATGATACAAACACGATTACAAATCGAATATATTATACCAGCTATTTCCTTCAGTATGTATTTTCATCAAATTACAGCTGTACAGTGCAAGGCGACACATATATGTGTAGAGCCTAATGTGTGGGATGATCCCTAGAGAACATAAGACTAGGTATAGAGTTAAAGCAGAATGTAATTTTAGCTCATTTTGTTTCACCTCAATAATCTTGCATTCTTTCACTCCCTCAATTTCTTGTCTATCAGTATAGATGGTTGATGTACAAACCAGCCAATCACAGCCAATTCAATTCAGCCCTTTCAGCATTCTAAATACTGCGCTCTCATTGGCAGTACAGACTCATAGAGATGTCATTAGCAAATTACAATCACTTGCAGTTTGCACTGACTCCTGTATGGAATCCATCCAAAAAGTGCGCCAGATAGCGCGCCGACCAATTTTTATGCGCGCCGCGCGCCGACAGGCCGATACCATTTCGAAGAAAAACCCCGCGCCAACTAAATTTTTAAGCACGCCGATGCAATTTCGAAGAAACCCCGCGCCAACTAAATTTTTAAGCGCGCCACACATTGAAACAATTTTGAAGAGCGCCACGCCAATGCAAATTCAATTTTGAGGGAGTGTAACCAATCTGTCAATGTCAGTCAGTACTGCTGTACCAGTCCCTGCTGCCCTATATCTGTATACAATACAACAGTAGCCTAACCACTGAACCCTACAACAGAAAAAGAAAGGCGAGCGAAGCGAGCCGAAATTTTTAAACAGCTAATGCTATTTTTAAGGCACTTCCATAATTGTTAAACCTGTAAACTAACAAATCGGCGCCGGTTTTTATTTTTGGGAGTGCCACGCGCCAAATGCCAAAGCTGAAAGCCGGCGCGCTTTACGATTTTCGAGCGCGCCACGCGCCACATTGGCGCACTTTTATTGCAAAGTGCGCCGGATTAATCCGGCGCAAAGTGTATGGATTCCAGTCTGGCACTGACTTACTTTCTTTAGGGAACGAACCCCGATAAGTGCAAACGAATATCAGAAGTTTTGTTGCATAATCCGACAAGTTAAAGAATGAGTGTTCAAGTGGGAATTCGAATTCTGTTGTTCAGTTTCATATGATATGAATTGAATACGTCGGTAGATTATCTGATGTGACTTAACACATTTTGGAAAAATTCATATTTGGCAAAATGTTAAATTGTCACAAGGTGTCATACTTGTTTTCCAAATAAATACAATGGGTGAAAGGGTTTCTAAGCTCAACATTTTACCCACCGAATTAATTCAACCATTTAAGTAAACTTCGAAATGTCCAATTCGTAAATAGAAAAATCATTGTGATTTTATTAAACTTTTTAAAGTTACAATGTTGTACTCATGACCCACTATCAGAGTATAGATAGATACGACCCGCGCCAAGATGCTGCGAAGCCCCTAAATTTAATGGGCCAGTTATTTCTCTTAGATAGAATCCCTGAAACAATAGGTCTAGCGCGACGTAAGTACCTGGCCCTAAACTAAAATTATGTCGTGAAACTATCTTGCATTCCCTCAATTAATTGTCTAGGCCTATCAGCCTAAATGCTTGATGTAATAAAACTTAATATAATAAACCAAACGTATTGACTTTCTGTCTGTTTGCCTCTGCCTATATATATCGGCTATCGGGTATGAACTTTCGAATGGTCAATATTATTAATCTACCTTACCATAGCAACTGGTTGGATGTTGGACGGATCCAACTTGGATGTTCTTATTTCTCACACGTGTTTGTTTGTTTGTACACACAACTTATTTTGCACTTAATGTTGATGGAATTGGATGAAACTTACTTTAGTTTCAGTTCATTAGATAGTTTCATTATCGGACCTACTGTACTTGTGTATGCAAGGTTTTGGTTGTGAGGGATCTGTTGGTTGCCTATAGCAACAGTGAAATTAATTCTAGAATGACCGATCATAAATGTAGAATCCACTCAATCAAAATTCTGTTGACACCCCATACATATCATCTATTGGACATGCTTTCAGCAAAATTTCGCTTTATTGTGTTTATAATTGTAGGAGAAGATTCATTTCTTACAAACAGTGTTTTTTTTAAATACAATATACTACTATTGTCTACTTTGCCGAATGTTTCGTTTTTCGTTATTAGGCTGCCCTGCATAGATAGGCGCGTAATATATTACAACAATAATTGTACAGACGGTATTATTGCCAGTTCTCGGCTGGCAAGATTGTTCTTTTCTTTTACACTTCTTATCGTAACCTACGTAACGTCTTATCGTACCTTCCCGAAAGTAAGTAAAGTAAGTGTAAACTGCCAAGTAACTGTAATTTGCTAATGACATCTCTATCAGTGTGAACTGCCAATGAGAGCGCAGTATTTAGAATGCTGGAATGGCTGAATGGAATTGGCTGTGATTGGCTGGTTTGTACATCAACCATCTACAGGTAAAGTCTGAAAGTACCTATTTGGAAATCACTAGACCCTGACGGCTGACGCCTGACGCTATCTTTCTTAATTAAGAAGAGACAGTGGTAGGTAGCTGCAGTGTATTATTGCCCCACGCCCCCAGGTTGATTTATGCTCAATCTCTTTAACTGACCAATTAGCACAGACGTATTCCTTCTAAAAGTACGCACGGCTCCCCTGACTTTAAAAACTTTATTTCATATCACCCATAACAATACTCAAATACATTCCATTTTGTACATAGTAATCAGTATATGGAAGCCCATAGCGGCCAGGACACAAACATTAATGTGGGATACAAACATTAATGAGGGACACACATTGATCAGGGACACAAACATTAATGAGGGATACAAACATTAATGAGGGACAAAACATTAATGAGGGACACACATTAATCAGGGACACAAACATTAATGAGGGACACACATTGATGTGCACATCTTGTGCTATCCTTCCGCCCCTTGGGTGGTAGATGTCGCGGTTATGTATTGATTGGTTGGTAGGAAGGGGGGGGGGGGGGGGGGGGGGGGTGCAGATGAAAAGGGCTGAACACGTACTGTCCCCCTTTCTTTGATTGATTGTCGGTATGGTTAAATTTCTCAAATACTGATTTTGTGATACAGTCGCTCAATTTTAATTTGTATCTCATAACTGGGCCTCGTCCTGCGCGAAGGCCCCACGAACATGTTAAATATACTGACTGATTACTGTAATACCGGTAGCACAGCGTAGCGAAGCAGTGGAAACTATTTCACATCTACACTATGTGGAATAGAATGCCAACTGGTTGCACAATGAATGACTGGTAATATATATATAGGGGAAATATATTACCTATAGGCTAACACGTTTGGCCTCCAACCAATACACACCAAATCGACATGTGCTGGCCTCCCATTGGTCAGCTAACCGCGCCCTGTTTCTGCCTCCCTTAGGCCCTTTGTTAGCCTCTGTCCACTGAGGTGGATTATAAGTCCACTGCCCAGCTAACCCTGTGCATCATCCCTTTGCTGGTATACCCTGTAGGAGGATACCTTAATAGCCAACATGGTAAATTGGCTCCCCCCCCCCCCCCATTTTGTGGTTGGAATGCATAGCAGAATTGATCCACTAACAAATGGACACAAACATTATTGAGAGACGAGACACACATTAATCAGGGACACAGACATTAATGAGGGACACACATTAATCAGGGACACAAACATTAATGAGCAGCAGAAACATTAATGGGAAGCCCTTAACAGGGGTCAATGCTTCCCACTGAATAAGGGCGATGGTGATGGTTGCCCTCAGCGCCTCAGGGGTGAGTACAAAACAAAGACTGGTATATATTAGTATATATATAATAACGGTATATTATTACCAACGATAAACTGTTATATTAATAATCAAAAGAA
The DNA here is from genome assembly GCA_032718475.1 of Nemertoderma westbladi. Classification (NCBI taxonomy): domain Eukaryota; kingdom Metazoa; phylum Xenacoelomorpha; order Nemertodermatida; family Nemertodermatidae; genus Nemertoderma; species Nemertoderma westbladi. The sequence continues at coordinate 3,255 of JAUCBJ010000960.1, read as the reverse complement.
CAGTTAACAGAGTCAGGCAGTAACTATTAGATAAGCCGTAATATTGTAATATATTGTATATTTATATACAACCTAGGTGCTGACAGGTTGAATCAGCTGTTAGTTGGCGGTGAAGCCTCTAGCTAATACAGCTGATCCAGTGTTAATACGGTAACACATTTAATCATTTTAACAGGATATGACAACTCCCCTTTTAAGTTAATTGGAACATTACCGTTTTCCGATTCCGAGGGCTTTGTCTCGGGCTCGGTGGTTTAGGTTCAGGTTCCTCGGATACGGGCTAAGGACTGTGGGAATTCTCTCTCATTTCCCCCGTCAACTAGTGGATCAGGTTTAGTGTCTACTTCCTCATGGAAGAATCTTATAAACCTTCTGTTCCTCCACCACGTCCGTCCCGTCTCGTTTTGTTTTGGACTCGGACCCGGACTCTGTCTCCAACTTCGAATTTCTTTAAATCCCGTGCGCTAGAGTTGTAATAATCGACCACCTTTTGGCGTATAGCCGTGCGTTTGGCATCGATATCGTCCAAAAGTCATGATGTGCTACAACAATTTAGTAATCATTAGGACATAATTTTTTTTAATTAAGTAATAAAGTTACATTATTTTACTCTTTATTTTAAATATATTTTTCCCATGTAATAAATAATTATTTTAATTTTTCATTGAATTTTTCATTCAATTGCGGGGTAGCGGCGAAACCCCTGTAAATAGATTTGTAGCTTTGGTAATGTGCTTCCTTCGTGCCAGACGTATCAGAATCGTAAAAGTAGTTCAAAAGAGAATTTCTCGTAGATGGCGATTAATCGTACACGCAGTATTCACACTCGCCCAGGATCCCCACTCTAACAAAGACTGCCATATGTAACCTTTGGGCTGACACCATTAGCGAGGTTCTTGAATCCATATCCTGCGACTCCCTGAACACTACCACCTGGGTACACATCTTCCTTCTCCCCCCCATGTATACTAGCCAAACCTAAGAGGGCAGGACGCTGCGATTGGAAAGAAATTGAGAAAAACGCAGTGGGTCGCCTTAGAAGGTGGCTCAGTGGAGATATTCAAGCTCTATGGGAAGACGCACTCTCGAACTTCACTGCAGGCTCCTGGAAATCTAAACGCACCAAGCAACCTTCACCAGAATCCATTAGGGAGGCCAATGCTCGATGTGCCCACCAAGCGCTGGCAGATGGACAATACCGAAAGGCAGTCCAGGCTCTTCTCTCTGAGGGGATGGCTGAGCTCTCCCTGGGCGAGTGTGACTATAACTTTACGATTAATCGTATCATGTTAAGATTAATCGTAAATATATTTATGAACGATATTGTTCGTAAAAACAAAATATTTTTACTGCTCTGTGAATAAAAGCATTTACGATTAATCGTAGTATTTTTACGATTAATCGTATTTTATGACGAAATTTAAAATAAGCTGATGTGAATACAATTTTACGAACGAGCGTTGTCGTAAATATTGATCGTACGTATTAGAAATCGTTCGTATATTTACGGCAACTCACATATGTGTCGTAGCTGAACTAAAGCAAAGTAAATATAGGTAAATATTAATATGGTTTCTGTATGTTTAGGCAGTTCCGTATGTGTGGCCATTTTTTTCTTTTTTAAGCAAGTTTAGCTTTTTTATGGTAATTTCTACAACAATTTATTAATCATTAGGACATAATTTTTATTAATTAAGTAATAAAGTTACATTATTTTACTTTTAATTTTACATATTTTTTTCCCATGTAATAAATAATTATTTTACTTTTTCATTCAATTTATCATTCAATTGCGGGGTAGCGGCGATGTAACTGCTACTTGTAGCTTGGTGGTGTGCTTCCTTCGTGCCAGACATTATTACCGGTAACCAACAAAATATTTAATGGTTTGGTCAATATTCGTGCTACCGATATTTTTCAAACAGTTTCGCCTGTGCGGGCGACGCGTCGGTCATCCATATAAGCTGCAACAGGCCCACGTGAAGAATACCAGACTTTCTACCGTTATATTTCACTTTGCAGTTACCCCCATGTGAAGAATACCAGACTTTCTACCGTTATATTTCACTTTGCAGTTACCCCCATGTGAAGAATACCAGGTTTTCACCAAAAACACAGGTTACAGAAGGGCTGAATTTAACCAAAACAATAAACGAATTAGTATATGTACAGGTTATAAGATAGAAATAAGCGTTATACAGTAAAACACATAATAAAGATAAATAAAAAAAAAAATCTTCATAATATATAAAACTCCAATAAAAAGTCGACCGAAAAGTGATATCCTGGTATTCTTCACAAGGGCGCTGCAACAGCTATCGTGTCGATCAGTAGCTATTCAAAATGTACTTAATAGTCGTATTGTACAAGCTTGGAACTCTCTACTATCCGAGTTAGTATCATCTACTTCGTTAAATATTTGTAAGGCTGGTGTGATGTCTCCGCGATATCCTAATAATAAAATATATAATATACATAAAAAACACTACTCCACGAAAATTTCTTAGGAGTTGTGTGTATTTTTTTATTTAAGGTTAGCTACCAAAAACTAACTTTTTTGAATTTTTTTAAAATGGCGACAAATTCGGAACTGAAAAAATAAGAATATTAACTACAGTAGTTATAATGTAATAACTAGAAATAATGCTAAAGAGCGAAGCTAGTATCTTTGCTTCCATGGTATTGTCTGAATATTCCAGAGTGCTACGATAAACACAACAGGGCTTTACTAACATGTTAATTGTTATAACATTGTAGTATGCCCTAAACGAAATTTTATATCATTAAAATGGCGAGATTTTTATTGCTCTTAGAATGTGAATCTAACAGAGCCGCTCGAAGGGAAAGAGTCTTTCGAGATAGAAGAAATCTTTTAGATACTCTAAACGACAGATAAATTCTTCAAAATTACAGATTTACTCGCGATGGAATTTTTAAGTTGCTTGATACTTTTGGAGAAAAATTAAAATACAAGACCAAACGAAATTATGCCCTTCCTTCCATTGCTAGTTTGATGATTACGTTGCGATTCTATGCCACTGGAACCCATCATAATGTGTTTGGAGAAATAGTGTGTTTGGTAGAGCAGTCTACAGTGTGCAAAGTTGTGGGCAGAGTGACATCCGTTATAATAATTGATGTTAACGACATACTGACTAACAGGGGGTTGGTATGTATATATTAAATTAAATTAAAGGAAGAACAGGAGTCTTACACCCCCAATAAAAAATATAGACATATATTTTTTAATATCAA